>LQNK01000711.1:32463-45931 GCA_001586405.1 Phoebis sennae
TTATTTTGTCTAACAACATACTATTTAATCAAATTGATTAAATTGTTAAATATACAAAATGAAATATATGTGATAGTACCATTAATGATAGTATGATGCCTTTTATGTTTGTTTTCAATGTTAATCAATATTTTAACATCCATGTAAACTATTCGTGTGCACCGTCAATCGTTTTTTCCACAATACTTCCTATTGAAATAATTCATATAATTAAATTGATTAAAGGAAGTCTTATTGACATTAATCTTGTATTGCGCCGACAAATTACCCATACATTAGGAATTTTCAACGATACATAATTAGTTACATAAATATTGCATAGAAAATGTTATGCGATTACATTTCCTATTATACGAAGCGGAAGTATAATGTCTTAGGACGTCAATTAGGTATGCTAGATAACTATTATCGCTAACTAAGTAGGTAGAAATGCTATATACGTATAGTACATAGTTTGCTCTTAGATATAAATAACCAGGCGCGCAACAGACACAGGTGGTTCAAGCTATGTGAACCCACCAGCGCGATGTGACCGCGAAATTATTTTCAAGACTACACCAACCTTAAACACGCACACATCGCCACAAATCATATCCGCACACTCGTCTCACTACGCCTGTGTCACTGTAGGAGTAGTCGTGAGAAACTTGACGGTGTATTCTAAAACGACTCATAATCATAACTCCCGCAAATGAAAATCGACTCTACCAACGCAATCTGGCGTTCATAATACGATATAAATTAAATGCTCTTAATACATCGGTATCGGATGCTGTGTATGGTAAAGTTGCTATCTTGTTCGTAATGTCCGCGAACGGAGGTACATTCAACTTTTAGCCCAGTAAACTCTCAAAGTTCGTTCACCCAGTGCTTGTCAACTTACGTACACTGAGGGAGACAGAGATTAAAACAGATAGATTCGTCTCGTTCTCGCGCAATGTTTAAGTTTAGAAGTTTTTATTGAGTGTTTGGCAGCCGAAATAGTAAACCTTTGATCGTTTATGGGCGCCTGGTACTTTTGACGGTTAACGTTTGTTATATTGTCGATAGGTTCGGCGCGTTTAGTCGATAGATAGTGGCGTCTATTTTTTGCTATGATTTTGTTTGATAATTAAAAATGAAACAAGTTATGAAATGTCGATGTTTATGGCTTATAAATCCGTGTATACAAGTTGGAATGCGCGATTTAATGCCAATTCTTCGTGTAGTGGGCGTAGTAGACCATTAACAACGGTTTAACGTCACTAGTCATTAAACGTAATAGATTTTCACTGGAGAATTTTATTGGGTTATGTTATGTTTATTTATAATTTATACTTCACATTGAGAGTACATGGTATGCATAATTCGTTAACTCACTTAGCAGATAGTTACCTGCTATCATAAATTAATAATTAAATTGCATTAAAATACGAACCTAATTTATTTTTTAATTATTTAGGGCTTTTAAAGAAAAGAGATTTCGTGGTTTTTGTACATCGTATATTTTATTAATCACAACAGCGGATTTTAATGCGGTTTTCGCTGTTATTTAGGTTCTTCATTGGTTGTATTTATCACACCATATGACATTTTTTAACGAAAACAAGTCCTACTATAATAAAAGGAAAAAAAATTAAATATGTTAGGTTGGTCACATTTTGTTTTAATATAACATTTTTTTAGTATTATTATTAAAAATAATCATTATGAAAGATTTGTACGTATAATTTTTACAATAAATATTACTTACGTGAGCGAATTCAAGTTTCTAAGTACTTACTTTTTCATATTATGCTCTGTACCTAATGTTTTATTGGTTTAAAATGAATTTAAATTAATTAAAGAAATCTAAGGTCATTGAACCACGATTCGCTTAGAAAATTAAAAGCCACATTATCTGGAATACCCACGTAGAATTACGAAATACCACTAGTACCGAATTTATATTCTAAAAAACACACGTTTAGGAATTGGGAAATAGCGCCCACATACAAACACCGACATGTATGTTTAGCTTTGTTTATATATTATTCGTTTGCTTTTTGGTTTTGTTAGTTTTTTTTATATTTTGTATTGTAACTTCTTATTTTATTTAAAGGATTTTTTTTTCTTTCAGTTCAATATTGCCACTTTTATAGGACACTCATTTCATATCAATACCTTACTCATTATAATATATCTAATATATATATGTACATCTATCATCATAAAACAACCCGGCGATGATGTACTAAACCGGTCATTTTTATAAAAGTGGCTCTTCTAATAAACGTTGGTAGAGTACATTTCCTTTAAAGTTAAAATTAAAATTTAAAAGTGATACAATTGTTTCGCTTTTTTTTTGTTTTAGCGACACTTACATTCGGGTATTTATGGTATATTCATTGTATTTATAAAGATATTATGTCAGAAACAATTGAAACCTGTTAAATTATCAACCAATTCAGATCTCAAACATGTCAAGATCAAACGATTCATTGGCTTTTATATTAATAAATGTATTTTAAAGATAGTATCATTGCTATTATAAACTTTTCCTTATTAATCAGTCTTAGTTTTAAATTAAACTCTACTTGTTTGTAAATGTATTCAACTTCAGACATCGCATAAAGGCGTCTCTAAGTGTTTACTCTAAAAACTGCAGTGTCCTTTATAGTTTATATGTTCCTGGTAACTTCTTAGCTATTGTTAGCCTTGTTGTTGTTCCCCTATTAAATTAATGTGACGGAATTATATGTACTCCTGGTAATTCTATGATGCAAGTTGTTTTGAAAACAATTAAATTTTATAGCAACACAAATCATTATCAAAGATATTGAAAATACGTTGAGAGACCAACATATACGTTGATAAGTTAGCAAATAATGGTTTACCAAAGTGACATAGAGTATGCATTTATTTCGTTCTTCATTTATTTACTCGTTATTTTTATCGTGTTTTGTTATTTCATAGCTTTTTTCATGAAAATCTTTTTTAAAATACAGTTATTGATTGACAAGACTGTTTTCTTTCTCTCATTTTGAGAAAATTCTTATATTATGGTAATTTTTACTTCTTATTATTCTTGTTTTGTAACTATCGAATGTTATCGGCCAGCATCTTCTACGCACACAAGAAATGTCAAAGTCAATGGTAGCACAAAGAAATATTCCTAATTCAAAATACATTTTCCCTCCATAGAATATTGCACACTCAAAGCGTCATATTTTTTGTCACAGATGAGATAAAAATAGTTGTTTTTTCATCGTGATATATGTAACAAGACGGAGGTCCTTAGTGGCCAGTACGAAGCTATTTAAACTTTACGACAGGTTTACACATAAGGCCTCCCGGACGCAACACTAATGGTGTCCATATAATTGTTGCTTTCTTCGCAAATTACACTTTTACGATTCACTTTATTAAACTATTCTTATTACGAACTTTAAGTCTTAGTTTTATTCTTCCTCATATTATTGCAAGTTTATTGTATAAGTTAAAAAAATCTCTGAAAAGTGTTCGCGAATTTAATAAGATTTTTCAATTATAATTAATGTATTGCTTCTCAAATAAACGTTATTGGTTTACAAATAAATGTTGTATACATTATTTTTTTATTAGAATCGAACATGAATTTACACTTATTACGTTAGCGAACTCGAATCAATCATTCAATTATTTTTTTATACCTTTCTGCATTGTTGTCGTAACATTATATTTCTCTCTGGAATACATCTCCTTTATCATCAATAATTTAAGGATTTACTTATTAAGAAAATCGATTAAGAATTCAAATCATCAAACACAATTAAAAATAAAACGTAGTAAAAGATTACCCTGTAATCATGGATATGAAACACGCTAAGAAATAAGCCATATTATGTTTATGAATGAAATTAAATATTTTATTATGCGGAAGTGATTATGATAATATAGTTAGTGACATTGGAGGACGTTGACCTTTTAGCCCAGTGTTCGCGGACGCGCAAGTTCCACGGTTTTATGGGAGCCTGGTAGGGATGATACCTATCATTGAACATTTTTTGTGTAGTTTTTTTTATTTGGTCAAGGTTTGATCAAAATCAATTAGCTATTTTTGTTAGTGGAGTTTTTAAAATAACTCCATTTTTATTGTAAAATGAATTCTTCATTGTAATAAATAATCTAAGAAACGTTGCAAAAGTTTGTGTCTATTAAGGAAATAGGATTTCAATTATTTTAATGATAAATAAATAAATTAAAATTTTAATCTATAGTTTTTATTTATATTGAATGAATATTTATATTTTTGATGTCAAAACATTAGCTTAGCCTTTGTTTCTAAAAGTGTAATTTACCCCTTTTTGTATTAGTACTTTATTTTTTTAATAAATAAAAAATTAAGATTATCTAGTATTATTTAAAATGGGCACAGACCACAAATTTAAAAGTTAACAGGACTCATTTTCCTCAAGGAATTCGCCAGCTCGAATTAAGGTCTAATTATAATTACGTCATATCCTACGAGTAATTGTCGGAAATTAAATAAGGCGTAATTAAGTTAAGGACTTCAGTCATCACTATCATTACGGTTGTTAACTGATTGTCGGGATGACGCTTGATACTTACAATGTATTTTTTTATTATTTCAATCTATACATTTGGAAAATATAGCAGATAACAATTTTCATGGTTAAAAATCCAAAATAATATAAATACCAAAAAATAAAAATCAAGATCAGTTGAGGCAATTTTGGGGTTAATCATTGAATTTTACTTTAAAAGTATATAGTAGTTTGTAATAATTAATTTGAATATATATTTTAATAACCGGTAAAAAAAATTTTTCTTTTTGAAATATTATTAAAACGACCAATCAATTGGTAGTTGAAACTGAAACATTGCCTAGAACTGTAATAAACAAATCAACATTGCTGTATATAATGTAAAAAAGAACGGTTCAGCAGACCTATAGTCACCATCTTTGATTCACCATTGAAAAGCATACGCTAGCAGCTAATTAAATTAATTTGAATAACTTAAGATTTTATTTAAATATCCACTTTTATATTTCGCAATATTAAAAAAAAACTATTTCCATCCAATCACACGATAACGAAAACAGTTTATAACACCACTAATTAATTGGCGTCCCGATACCTCCATCATGAAATGGATACGCATAGATATAAGATTTTCTATAACAATTTTCCGGGCAGAATCGAATTGCATTAATTGCAAGACGAGTTACTATTTGCATCTGGAGTCGTTCACCCCGGTGCTTATAAGTAGAAAACTAGGAAACAGTTTATTATAGATATGTCTAGGATTTCCTTGGTGTTACGTACAGCGTCTAAGTATTTATGACAACTTGGTACATAATTTTCGATTGGATTAAATGGAGATGAGAATCAACACCGATAGCGCGTTGAAAATTTTCAACGTGTAATGCAACATTTTTTTAATGCAGGGTTTATTTTTATTAAAGAAAATTTTGTGTTCGTAAAAAGGGGGAAAACAGTCATAAAGGCAAGGTTAAACTTTCATTGATTTAATGATGTATTAGCAATGATGTAATATAATGTATAGATAATATGTAATATGCATACAAAACTACCGTGAAAAAATGCGACCAATAATGACAACGTCATCTTTTGTCAATCACTTCATAGTTAACAAAGAGTAAAACAAGTAGAAGATACTCGTACAATTGAATTTTATACTTTTGAGCTATGTTCCGTTATAATCATATGATTTAAAATTGCATATATTTATTAAGTATTGAGGATGTTATTGGAATAAGTGTTTATGTTTACTAATTACTTACATTTTTGTTAGCAAATCGAAGGATTTCGGATTCGTGTCTTCGGTGGAGGTGAAGTCACTTCGGTGGAGGTCACTTAGTAGCGAGTAAACTGTTAGTAGCGAGTCAGCGAGTAATATATAAAATCATTGAAAAATAAAATATTTAAAAACTCTTTATTTTCGTGTACAGTTTACCATTGATATAATATTTTTCCAGCTTTTGCCTCAGCTTGAAATCTCAAAATTAGCGTGCTAGTAATACATCTATACTTTTTAATGTCATTGTGCATAGAAACCAAACATCAAAATGCTATTAAGTTTAATATAATACTAGTCTTATCTACTTAGTTTAGTAAATAACGTACATATTTTTACGACCTAGGCGCGATAAATAAGAAATAAAAGGTGTACAAGGGTTACCTTGCAAATAAACTTTTACATAATAAGAACTATAAATTTGAAACCGTATAGCGTGTTTATAACTTATCAAATATTTACTATTTATTATTGAATAAATTATTCATGGGATTTCATCAGGAAACCAAAATATAAAGTGTATGTGTTAAAGATAACAAACAACGTTGTTCTAAATGCATGTAAGTAAGTGGCTTAATCTTAATAAAACATTCAGAATTCCCGACAAACAACGATTTGTATTCACGTTAAGTAAATTTTAGGCGCGAATGACCTTTTTTACTTTTCTCCACACGGAAATGCAATGTCATTTTTACGAAATGGTCCCGTCCAGCCGGTTTTATTTTAAAATGCTTATAAAAAAACTTATACTTTAAATGTATGCGCAAATGAGATTTAAACTACCAGGAGAGCATGAAATGGAGAAGTTCTTAGAGTCGCCACATTCGAATCTTATTATTACTATCACTTATGACACACACTTATGATTTTTTCTGGCTATCTCAATTGTATAATTCTTTTCTTTGCGATTACACATTCCATTTATGGACATTTTAAAAATTGCAATTTTAGGAACAGTAAAGGTGTCAATACGTTATAAAATAAATATAATAGTTATTATCTTTATCGTATCTATTTTGAACTCGGAAGTGTCGAATGCGCTCACAGACGCGAGTGAGTTATCAACATTTCTCACGCTTACTTGTGCATCTGTGTGGGGCGGTTGGATGTGTGAGGTATCTCGTTGTGTGGGTGCGCTGAGAGCAAGATGCTTCCTAGGTTCATTCAACTTATGGCCCAGTAAACTCGGATCGTCGTATGACTATAACGCACACAAGTATACCGTCTAGTCTTATACTCTGTAATTAATCTGCAATCTTAATATGCGATATTGAAATTGATACGGAATATTTGTTTGATTTTATAGTTTGTTTTAAAATAAGTATATATGGCGTTGAAGGAGAATATACTATTTTTACAATGTTATTTTTATTATATACTTACTTACTTACTATTACTACTACTTTGTATACTTCTGTACTGTTAATAAGTTTAGAATTATATATTTTTTAAATATTTTCATGATTACATTTGTTGTACGCAATATATGTGTGTGTAGACTTTAAAAATGATATACACATGACATATTACCGTTTAAAGTTAGAGGATATTTATTATTTAATATTATTTAAAATAATTTATATATTAATGAAATTAAGGCGTTAAAAAGACTTAAGAAAATTCCAGTTAAAAAGAAAAATTTGGTTCAAAGTTTATCGTTTTTCGGACTTAGAAACAAAGTACGTGTATCCTTTTAAATCGTCACAGTAAAATAATTAGAAAAAAGTATTTGTTTTAAAATATTCATAATAAAATGATTTATTATACACACATTAACACATACTTATACATGAGCGCGTCTCATAAATTTGTCGGTCTTGTTTCCATGTTTTATGAGTGTAATAATAAAAGTATGATTTTATACTCGTTAGTGATTTTATTGTTTACACATTTTTGTTCACTTTTTTAACGATCAGCATTATGTCTTTAATTGCTCACCTTTTCCTTAAGAAGTTTTGATAACTTTTTCTTCGTACGTTATTAAATGAAACTATAGTAAAAAATATTTAAGCTGCAATAATAAAGACTCTATAATTTATGCGTGATTCATTAGATTAAATTTTTTATATAAAAAGATTAAAGTAGGCAGAGGTCAATGATTTATGATACTAAAAATAAATAATTTAATTTATAGTGCAAAAAAGAATTTTCATTCTTATTTTGACAGCAGAAATTTATTTTACATTTTATGCTTTTAATTTAATCACGGTATTTCTTTTTATTATTATTTTGTATTTATTTCGTTATCTCATAAAATTACACTGTAAATCAACAGTGAAAACCTGCGAAAACAAATGATTCATAGACTTTAATTGTATTAAAAAAGTTTTATTTTTGTTAAAAATAGAAAAAAATCTTGAGTTACATCGTTTTTTTATCGTGTTGTCTTCTATCTTTTAACAGAACATGTATAAAATAAAGTGATTCACATTAAACTATGTCTTAAGGAGGTTATTAAACCAACATTGAAGTTTTTGGTAGGGCCCAGCAGATTCCACGAACGATGCGGTGTGTTCACGAAGGAATTTGAGTTGGTATTTAAAGGAAAAGTTATTTGTGTGTTATATTTGAATAAAGGATTTGGTTTCCGTTTAAAAATACGTATAATATATGTATTCTTAACTGATTCACTGAAGTTATGTGTGATTGTGTCCCTTGAATTGAGAATAGTTGTCACTTTCGAAGTTGGCAATTTTTTCGCTTTTTACTGGAGATTCTTGCCAATAGCCATGGAGACAAATTTTAGTTTAATATTAATATTACGTAAGGTAAATTGATTCCCGTAAATAACGTAATTACAATTATGTATAAAAGTGTACTATACTTTTCGGAGACATAGCCATTCAAAAAGTTGTTACAGCTGTAACTTGTAATCTCATAAACTGCATAAGTACACAAGTAACAACGTAAAAACATTTCTACAATTGTTATATTATTTAGAATAGGATAATAAATTTTTCTGTCGGCCCTTATAACTTGTACTCAAAATAAAAAATAGACACTAGCTATAGCTATATATTTAAATATCAGGTAATTAAAGCAGTATAATAGTAGTTTTGAGATCATTTATATTCAACAATATTAGTCCTGCGCTGCTCATCGTTTACGCAGTTTTTATTCCGGATTAAACAATAAGAAATATTATTATATATTGTATAATGACTTAATCGGTGGAGGCAAATCGTTTCATATTTTGCAAAGGAAGCAAGCTGCCTCTGAAAGCGGCAGATCTACGAGTTTGCGAAGTCTCCTTAAACTCGTAGATCTGCCGCTTAACAACTTACCTCTCGGTAAGTTGTTGGGCGCAACTTCTATCTACATGAAACAGAAAAAAGGATTTGTAAGGTTGTATTGAAGAGCCGTGAGTTAGTGATTGCATGCAACATGATTGAGATGCAACAGTTTGATTTTTTGTGAAAAAGGTTTGAAGGTGCCGAGACTTGGTTCTTAACCGCCTCATTGTTTCTACACAACACTAGCAATCATTCCAATTGCTGATATATTATTCAATTATTATAGACTAATAGCATTATCATGTTATTTATAAAGGTTTTGATCGATAATACTATTAATAAAGACTATCATTTAAATTATTCCTTAGTATATTAGCGTATGTGATATATTTTTAAGGATTTAAATATTTAATTATTAACATTCAGTGTAATTGTGATTTTAAATACATTATAAACACAAAATAAACAATTTAATAAATCTATTTTTGCACACTACCGCCATCTAATACCGAGTAGGGAAACTGCGGAAAATCAAGCAAGTGTAATAAAGTCGTATAATTGCTTAACAAGGTATATTCGCACATTTTATTGGTATCACCGGGGGAGCAAGCGTGACCGGAACTATTCTGTTAAATTTATAAACTAATTTGCCTCGCGGTTTTCCCCAGGTATGTCTACCTTTTCCGTGGGAGTTTTAAACAATATTTGCACACAATTTAATACAAATCGGTGCAGTGGTTGAGGAGTGAAGAAGAGACAGACAGGGTACTACTGTTTTAAGATTCGTGATTTGTGAGGTTGTTATTCGGAAAAAATTGACTAAAAGCTGCCAAATAAAGTTATTTTAATTTGGGTATGAACGTGGAAATGTATTTCAGTAGGTAACCTTTATAGGTAATTACATTAAAATATTATTAAAAGTGAATTTACATTATGGAAATAAGTTTATTTATAAAACAGCGGTTAATTTTAATTTATTATTGCTATTATATTAACTGCTTACAATAATACTAAACGTAGTTTGCAGTCACTTCTTCAACAGTCGATTTGTATTTTCTGACACGTAAATTTCACTATTTCTTATTTATTTCATATTTTTATGCTTTAATAATTTTAACATTATGAAAATAATGCAATAAAAATGCTATGCGAATAATGTGCTTCGGAAATTTATGTTCAAGAATTGTGATATAAAAAACCATTTTCCCAGAATAAGGCCGCAAGGTTCAAAGAACTCAGTTTTGGTGTATACGAGGCTAGAATAAATAATTGGTGTCTAGAAAAATAAATTAAGTGCAAAGGTAGAGACTTTCTCGCGAGCCTGAACCTTTGATAATACTATTAAAATAATTGTCAAAATAATTAATTTTCTACATTAATATTATAAAGGGAAAAGATTTCATTGTTTTTTATTTGAATTGTATAGGCTCTGAAACTACTGGACCGATTTGAAAAATGCTTTTACTATTGGAATTCTACATTATCATAGGCTGCATAACATTATGCTACGGAAGCAAAGCCTCGAGGAACAGATAGTATATAAAAAAGAGGAAACTTTAGTGTTTTGTTTGTATGTTTGTACTGTATTAAAAAGTGGACCGATTTCAAAAATTCTTTCACGATTGCAAAGCTGCATCTATACTAGGTGGTATAGAGCTCATAAGTTCATAACATTATGCTACGGGATAGAAACCACGAGGAATAGTTTATTAATAATTAACCTCGATTTGGTCATTACCTTTTATGGTATAAGCACCAGAGACAAAGTAATTTATTAGCAATAGGACCATGGTGTATCGAAAATTGGAATTAACTCAATTTTGCATAAAATTCAGTTGTTTTAAAGATTTATCGACATCTATTAAACTTTAGAACAGTTTTCAGTTTTACTTTATTTAGAATCGTTAGGTTTTTAACAGTCCCAGTACTTATGTCCATGAAAAATATTTATAAGCATTGTTACAAAGATGTTTATATTGTGTCAAAAATTTTGTAAACCTCTACCGCTTTGCAAAATGTTGGGTAGAATTTTATAGATAAGGCAGCGATCATAGGTGACGTACACCCATTTATTAGCTTTCATGGTTACTGAAATTCAACTTTTATTATACTTGAGTAAAATGTAATATAAGATTTATTTGGTGTTTACTCTTCACATGTGTCAAATGTGGGTGTACGAAAATGGGTATATTTGTTTTAAAATGGCGGATAAAGTTCTTATTAAAAATTAATTCATATGACGTATCATAGAAAATATTCTTGTTGTCCTGTAGACATCTCTGTAGTTAGCTGTTTATCTTTTTTTCTTCTTCTACATATTTCCTAGAATTTCAGTATTTTATTTTGTTGTTACACATAAATACCAATCATCTCAAGAACCGATTAAACTAGGGTATAATTTAGCTAATTAAGCTTAACGCAAATTATTGTTTTTCTACCTTAATTATAATTACCAAAACGAGAAGACTCGGTTGGCAGGTGCCTTAGAGAGGGCTAGGACGGCCGTCGAACTTTGCAATACGACACCTCTCAACACCAAAAGGATGTATATCAACACAATATTGCGGTACAACATTCAACTCTATGTGTATATAAATACGATTTCAGTTAATGTATTGCGGAAGTGAGATCAATGAGCTTGGAGCAATTTTAGTCGCTGTATTGAAATCGTCCTAAAAGACAACATTACTTGCGATCAATTTTAGACTGTGTGTTGAATAGATAGGGTTTATTTTTGATTGTAGGTAGAATGGTTGTCGGTAAGGCAGATCATAGATTCACTTCCTGGTGAAGCTCATATCAATTAAGCAGATTGGTTAGCTAATTTGTAAGGTAATGGGGTTACTTCAGTCACGCGCGACAATGTCAATGAAACATTTTCAGTGCAAGGTTCGGGTTGCCGAACTTTTTTTATTTGGGTGTTTTTTTTTTTATTTTTTTATAAAAAGTGGGTTAATTGTAATCTGGGCGGGTTTTTAAGTTTTTATACAAATGTGCGTTAACTGAAATGTTTATTTCTGAGAAAATATATGTACGAATTCCAGATATTTCAAACTTAAAGGAAAGCTTATATTATATTAAATGTTATTATTATATTAAATTTTTATAAAGCCATGTTTTTTTATCAATAATCTGATTGGTTATAACTTTGACATCTCATTTATTTCTTTATAGTAGGAATAGAATACAGTGCCTAAAGATCATAGTGTATACGAAACTCACTGTATACGAAATTTCATGAAAATCAAAATTTCAAAATTAATATATATCATGTTTATTATTAGTCAACATCATCACAATGTTGCTGGGAAGAAATTGCTTATCTTAGATAAGTGTAACACTTATGCTATAAAGAGGAAAACTTTGATTGTTTGTTTTTTTAGTTGTAATGAATAGGCTTAAAAACTACTGCACCGATTTTAAAAATTCGTTTATCATTCGAAAGCTACATTATCCACGAGCGAAGCCGCGCAGACCAGCTAGCTAGCAATAAAGCCGCCTTTTGTGACTGAAACTGTGTTGTCTATTTAATGTTGTATTTGCTTGTGTACATAAAGAATATTCATTCAATCATTCATTCAATATCATAAGCATACAAAATTATTTAATATAATAAAATACTTACCTTTTTATTGATAGTATAGGCTACGATCAGATTTTCAAAATAGTTTCAGATCCTTTCCAAAGTCCGTATTATGAATAAAATATTGTTACTTGCCTTTTACATGCAATCAACATAATGTGGTGAATTTTAATATTTTTAAAAGGTATTAATTTTACATTCTAATCGGGCACGTTTTCTCGTGCAAATATGAAAATGAAAGTCTTTGCTTTTTAATGGAGGGATCACATGCTAAACTGTGTAAAAGAAATAAATAACATTTTAAGAAAACAGTCGCATAATTTCATCATTTAAATCTATTACATTAAAATATAGTGGACTTAAACTGATTGCTTATTTATATATCTATGTTTCGAACAGTTTACATAAGCGTCTTATATATTAGATCCTATAGATAATATTATATTTTTGTAGACAAAGATTGTATATTCAATAATGACGAAGAATGGTCTCCCCCACGGCTTTCAGCGTGATTCTGAAGAAATTTATTTTAAATTGATTATGGTAATGATCATATTTGATTTGATTTTAATGTAAAATGTTCCAAATAAATATTTCTAGATTAGAAAAGAAGTGTAAGCCAAAGAAAAGAAAAACTCTAATGGGTATGTTGTATATTTTTAAAATAGAAATTGATGCAATTATTTTCTAACATTTAACATTTAATTTTTCTAGTTTCTTTTCTACTGCTTCATTTAAAAGCCATTTTAAAATATAAAGTAAAATGTGAAATTTATTGAAATAAACATTTTTGCCAAAAAATAGAACCGACTTCCTCGCTCTAAAAAGTAGAAAATAACTTTTATTTCATTTTTGTTGAAATCTATACAAA
>LQNK01000711.1:45944-89569 GCA_001586405.1 Phoebis sennae
AAAAAAAAAAAAAAAAAATACGGTCGAATTGATAACCTCCTCCTTTTTTTGTAAGTCGGTTAATAAAATAAATAAATAAAACCTATTCACAATACTCTAATTATAAAATTAACTCAATTTTTAAAAAACGTTAATGAAATTACTTACTTTAATAGTTTAATATTAAAAAATAATTTAAAAAAAATCTTTAATCTAATCTATAGACACTGTTTAAAAATGATTTAAAGTGCACCCTTCTGAATTTACGATGCAAAAGCTAGGCGCCGTACAGCCGAACGCATCCATCATCTATTACCTATGAGATGTCATCATAGACTACAGATGTCAACGCCTCGTGACGTCACGGGCTCCACGGCACATTTTCCTCCACGTGATCACCCCGTTAAAAACGGTAATACCATTTCACATCTGAATTCGAAACGCCTGTAATTATACGATATGTTTTATTTATTTGGGCCCAGTCGGCAATATTTTCCGATGTTGCGAATTGTGCATAGATAGTGCATTCAACTCTATCATCTATGATTCTATCTATGTCTATTATGTCTATGGCTTTCGTTCGTTGACTTATGCAACATAAAAATTTTTATAGCTAATGATTATGAAAGTATTCGATTGTGGTCTGAAATGAAATATGTTAATTTTGTATTAATATTATAATGAGAAAAATAAACTATGTTAATGTTATATAAATTAAGGTGATAGAGTTGATGAAGAGAATTAATTTAAATAAATGGTTGTTTCAGCATTTCGATTTCGATCCTGTTTTAATTTTCTACTGTAAAATATGGGCATTGGGCGCAAATAAGATTGCTTTAAAGTATTTAAGCAAAAAGTAAATAAAAATACAAAAAATATAAGTAAGGTGTAAATGGCACATATTATTTTTTTATTATTAAAATATATTGCTGTTATTATTATGAATATTGAATTCAAAATCCTATCCATTATCGTTTTAAAATAGAGAAATTAAAAATTTGCATATGATGTAAAAATTGTTTTAAAATAAAATGTTAAAAATAAAACAGAAATTTTTTATAAATATTTAAATTTCTTAATTTGTGTATCAAATTTCATATTCTTCAACTGAACTAATGTATAGAAATTTTCGATAATTTAATAATTATACAAATTATAATTCCAATTTAAACAAACGTTGAGCAAATTCATAAACACGATTTAACTAGAATACATGACTTCAAAACTGGAATTTATTACGAATAATTTAAAAAATCAATAAATAGAATTTGGCGGGTGACTGACCAATCACGTGGCAGTCCACGGTATACAGGTAATGAACTTTGATTGAATATAAACCGAGCGAAATTTAAATATAATACTTATTTTGTCCAGACCCTTTTTAACGATCCTGTTAAAATATAATTTCTCTGTAATGTAAACATGAAACGATAAAAGATTTTCAATGAGCCTGTCTGAAAATAACAGATGAATTGCTTTTAAATTTAAAATGAAGTGCATTTAATAATAACTGTTCTTTGAAGTGCGTTTGATTATAATTCAGATTGCACAATCATTCGCCGATATATAACTTAATGTACAATGAGAAGGGAAAAAAATAAGATTATTTGTTTTGTATTTAAAAAAAGTTGGGCTAAAATTGGGACTACTCCTTATCATATCGCATTGTTATTCCCTTATTTTATTTTGACTTTAGGATGCTATCTATCTATTTTTTGATTTTAATTAAATTAATAATAATTTATTTATCTCAAATTAAATATTACATTTCATAATTGTATACAATCGCATATACGATTACTTATAGGATTATTATCCACACTAGGATAGCCTGTGTTGTTGGTAGCAGTCCTTACGTTGTTCGAACATATTATTGGTAATAAGAATTAAATACAATACTCATAATAATTAATAACAAATAATTTATAATATAGCATATATTAAATAATTTTCAGTACATGCCTAAATTTGGATTTATTACAATTTACTTCACTGCACTTAATTTAATAACCCATATTATCTATGGGCGTATGTACATATAACATTTTACATAAAATTAATTTATGCTTCCCATACGTTTAGACTTTACTTAAAAGAATTTTCTTTCTTATAAGTAAAATAGCTTGTTGGACTTTGGAATAGAAGTATGTACATATATAAAAGATGTATTAAAAAAACTTTACTCTTTGTTTACCTATCTAAAATTTATGAAACATAAATGTAAAATGCATCTCCTATGTTGCAATAGGGGACCTTATCATGACAATACATGTTTTATGTCGGCGATTCATTACAATATTCGGTAAACTCCTTCAATCCTAACCTACGTCTTGATGAAAATAAGTTTTAAATTTAGAATGTCATATAATTATTATTGTGTTGTTTTTCTGTGACGTGAGGCATTCTAGAAAAATCGATTCATAAAGATTTCGTGGAACATATTTTTAAACAATTTAGAGCTAGGCGAATGCATCCCGCCTATTCATTAGGCCGTGAGAGTTTCAATTCTGACGTACGCCTTGGATACCGATTTTGAAAAAGGAGCGTAATTTAGTGCTTTTTGTAATTTACCTTTTTAATAACAATGGTAAAGAAGCTAAACCAATGCATCCTGTCTTTGCAAAGTAGTGACAAAGATTTTCTTTCTTTCTTTTTGCCGTGTTCTAAAATGGAACGCAGTTTGGTGCTTTTTTTAAATTTACTTTTTTTTAAGAATTGCTACAGAAGCTAGGCGAACGCATCCTGATATTGCACAATTAATGTTTAATGCATCTAACACGGTGTCAAAGAGTTTCCATTCTGACGTAGGTAGTAGAATACTTTAAGAGGTTGTTGTCTGCTAATATTTTATGCATTTGAGTTTGCTTTACATCAGCTTCATTACAATTCCAATGTGATCTTTGACTTGTTTTCATAGGTTGGGTTATTTCTGTTGGATTCATTTGAATAATCTTTTATTACTATAATATAATGTCCATATAAATTGTACATCAAAACAAACTGAATTCGTATCCAGGTCCTTTGAAGTTTAATTAAAATATCTATAACAATAATTTTTTATAAGGATTTAAAAATTTAGACGTAAAAAATGAATACTATGTTGTTGCTATACAAATTGCTGTACTTCTTAGGGTTTTCCTGTATTCAAAATAAAGAAAATTTAACGATTAAAATTATATATTGTAAACAACTACTTGGTATAACATGATATTAAAACAAGAAAAACGTATATATGAGGGAAATTGAAGGGATAATTGTGGCACATTATTGCTTCTAAATTAACAATTTATATAATTTAAACAAAGAAAATCCTTACAATAAGGAAATGCCTGTTGAGATCTATCAGTGTTACATACGATAGTACCTTGATATTTCACTAGAGGGCATTCTTAAAAAAAGGTAAGGAAAATAATAAATAATAATACTTACACGAAATTAGAGACTTCAATTTTCTTCTTTTTTACATTTTTAATAGGATTTAAAAAGTTCTTTTCGTAGATGTATAATATCTGCCAACAACAAATATGTTTTTAAAAACGTGTTGAGGGATAGAATTCCGGATAAATAGGTAAACGAAAAAGTTAAAATAAACAGTTTAATGAACACCGAAAAAATATTAATATTAGTAGTAATTACACTCAAAATCTCTAACAAGATCTGCAAGATTTTAAATAATTGTATATTTTGACATCTCTTTGTGTTACGTTGTAGAGTAGCCATCTAATATTATTCGTAATTATATATTTATCTTAATATTATACTGTGGCATAAATATTTTCTTTAAATTAATTATATTATAATATTTGTTTCATAAATTTAAAAATGTATTATCTTAATTCGTAATTAATAAGTTTTATCCGGGCATTACTATGATATGAATGTTTTATTTCAAGAATAATACTAAGATCAATCTAGGATCAATTGAATTGCTTGTCGGTTAACTTCAATTACAGTTATATGTCCAACACAATTGATGCAATGAAAAAAAAACAATAAAAATTTCACAGCAAAGAGAAAATCATTCACAAAAAGTCCAAAAGACATTCCTCCCATCCCCTGCATTTAAACCAAAGTCCGGACGCCATTCACGTGAGTGCATACAATTTCACATTTTAAGGTTATCCCGTCGGCTGATACAATTAATTCTGAATAAGAGAAAAGGTCTCCATTTAAAAGAAGTGAAGGTCAAAAAATCACGTGTCCACAAATAGATGTAGACCTCGGGCGGGTTTAATAACACCACATTTGAATATATCCTCGATCCTGAAATTCAGCATTGACGTCGATTTTATTGAATGTATTTTTTATAAGACGCGTGAACCGTAGCCCTTGAAAATCGTATATTTACTAATGGGTCAACAATTGGTATTTAATATCTAATAAGAAATATAAGTAGGGATCTGAATTAGATAAATGTAGGTATTTCTATAGGTCAGTCTCGCACATATCTTAAAAATTCGGATCATCTTCAGTAATCTCGTTTGACTCTACATAGTAAAAAAATGCTTTGTTTTTACCAGTTGACAATAAAAAAGCCTTAAATGTAAAAAAATCTTTAATATTCTTATTAGGAATTCAGAACACTCGACAGTACCATTCTTGCAGATCGATTTGAGAAATTAAAAATATGAAAAAATTAAAAAGCCGATATTGTATGGTATTCTGGTCTTCCTGAATTAATATTCATTCAGATTATGAATTCAGTGAAACATTCAGTATGTGTGAGGCCAAGATGGCAAACTCAACATGCAAGAGACGATCGACAACATAATGAAAACTCGCAATGCTAGAAATGCTTTTTTAGATCAGAGAAGATTTGATACTAAGAGAAGTATGGAAAACTAATCATTGATCGTGGCATGCGGTTCACTTGATGTTAAGTGGCTGACCGCAGGCCCATGAACATCTGCAACATAAAGGTGTCGCAGATGCCTTGCCGGCTTAAAGGAAGGTGAGGGGGAGGAGAGGATTAAATAAAGGTAGGAAGTTGGGAGAGGAGTAGAACAGGACGGGAGAGGAATGGTAAGGTATACAGGCCTCCGGGCCTTGTAAGGACTATGTTCATCACTTACCAAAATGAATCGCATCGCTCATTTGTTTGCACAAATATAAAAAAATGCTGTCACAAGCTTTCTTTATACCTGATATTAAGGAAGGTCTAATAATGTTTCTGTGGTTTTCTGGTAGTATTGGTACAGGATATTGCTAGAACATATTCGCGGATAATATGCGTCACTAACTACGCGACAAAAAGGAATATCTCTCCTTTCCTCGCTTATCATAATAAAGGACGGGTACACATGTTTTATTATGGTAGGAGAGCCCAAGAGGGGATTTCGGGATTTACTCGAGCGCGTCAGATTAATATATGGGGGATACCTTGTACCTTAATAAGTACTCCCACCAAGTATGAGCCTTATATATATGTTCGCTCTTCAGGGATAAAGGATCAGATTAGTAAAAAAAAATTGATCATCAGACATTCTCGAGCGCGTCAGATTAAGATAAGGTGAGTTAGTTACGTGCTAAAACGTGTATATTTCACTAATCTGACGATTTGAGCGTGACGCAAAGGAGCGAGAGGGCTACAAAGTTGTAAAAAAAAAACGTCACCTGGACATTCTCGAGCGCAGCTAATTTTTTTTTTATTTTGAAGGAAATCATTCAAGGATTACGAAAAATATATAATCTGACGATTTCCACAAGCCGAAGCAACAAAAATTGCTAGATAAAGTTCAGCTACGTGATACCTATATTCCCCTCTCTGCGTTTCTATTTCTCTCTCACTCTTTCTCTATCTGTTATTCTCTCACTCCGTCCCCACTCTGGTTTGGGTTGCCACTTGCCATGACGCCATGACAGCTGTTCACATAGACTCGTTCATAGCATAGCATTGTTTACAACGTATTTCCAACGTTTTTCCACGTTTTATGGTTTTAATATAAGTTGATTAATGAATGAATGAATGAATTAAGAATAAAAACAAAATAAAAAAAATAAATGATGAAGATGTTAATTTTTTTTTTTTTTAATTTTATGTTTTGTAATTATTTTCTTATAAGTACAAGTATTCTACTTAAAAACAACATCTACTTTGTAATTTGCATGTTATTTCCTGAGTTTTTGGTTTAAAAAAATTAAAAGAAAAATTATAATCGTCAGATTAAGCGAATCCCTCTAGATAATTGTCAGATTAAGAGACAGCACGTCTAGGGCGTACAGACGAACGATATATATCTTAATCTGACGCGCTCGAGTAGTTCAAAATGGCGATTTTTTTTTGCATATTCTAACAAGGGCCGTGACTTTGCGTCACATCCAAATCGTCAGATTATTATATAAAAGCATTTTTTTAGGTTCACTTAAGATCCCATTCGAAAATCTAACGCGCTCGTTAAAAATTATTTTTTTTTTCATTTTTACGGCCACCCCCACCGTGCAAACGGTCAGATTAACATATGTACATTTTCAAAAATACGTAGGACATATATGACATTAATATCTGACACGCTCGAGTATGTCCATGGAAGTGATTTTTTTTACATTTTTGAAAATGTATAGCGGCTTCCCCCACCGATGAAACGGTATGTATTATATGACATTTTTTTCTTCTAATTATCTAAGCTTCTCAACCCAATAGGTCTCTATAACGCTCGAGTAAATCCCGATTTAGCATCGTGGGCTCCCCTACCATTAAACGTAAATAAGAACAAAATCAAGGTGATACAGTCACGTGGCGGTCGTCGGTTACAGCGACATCTATTACATAGTTCGATTGACGTAATGTAAAACAAAGACGTAATTTTTATTCAGCTTTTAAAGAGCTTACGTTATTGCTTTTTCACGGCCTAGGAAAGAACCAATTAGATCTTTCAGCTTTTTATAATAACCAGAGAGGAGGAAACTGTATTATATATAGAGGAAACTCTTGTGTTTTGTATGTAATTTATCACACGAAAACGATTTACCGATTTCAAAAAATCATCCACCATTAAATGGATTTTCACTGAGTGATATAGGCTATGTTATTGGCTATTTAAAACGTTAGTTCATATAATGATACTACGGGAGCGAAGCAACGCAGAACAGCTATTAAAATCTAATCTCTTGATTAATTGGAATCAAGCAGATACTAAATTTTTCTAGTATAAATTTCAACTATGATTATTTTTTCTAAAATTTCCTAAATTTTTTAGAAGAGGAATAAAATTGTATTAAATTTTATTATAAAAAAGTAAAATAGAGTAAATATAGAGTTTGAATATTAGTCACGTGATTTTCATTTATTATATGTGTGATTATTTCCAATAAGAATATTATGTAAGATTTGTTTCTAAGTGGAAACGCGAGAAAAACAATATTATTTTATAAATATTTTTTTAATAATATTGTTTTTCTTCTTTATTCTTTTCTTCAACAGAGTTATATCTGCAAATTATTAAAGTTGGTGTTTAAATAATTGTATCAATTGGTGGCGACAACAAAAATGGCTGCAAATACTCTGTTAAAATAGTAGTATAGATAAAAACATCTGCATGTGCGTACAGAGAGAATATTTAAACATCGCATTATCACGGATATGAATTCTAAAGCGGGTCATACACAGATAAATGTCAATAAACCATTTATAATAAATTCAACAATAACATTATTTGATTCTAGAAGTATTTTAATAATTACTGTCAGTAATATTGTCATAGACAAAAACAGCTGCATGTGGCGCCAACGTGCAACCAGAGACAATATAAACATGAAGCGCATTACCACAGATATGAATTCTAAAGCGGGTCATACACAGATAAATCTCAATAAATCATCACATATGCCTACATTGGCGGTTGTGAAAGAATCCTTCAGATAATGCGATTTACTTGGTTCCCGTGAGGCGATGCCCTGTTAGGCAATAGGGCCTTAGTCCAAATCTTTTGATGTAAATAGATGGACCAAATCAGTATGCAGTATATTTTATATGCCTAACGCAGGATTTTTAGTTTTCAAATACTTGTTCGAGCATTATTCAAAGGGTTTATTAATATAAGTAAAACATTTGTTTCAAAATTATAAATCTAGTAATATCATTATGTCAGTTTAGCTGTGAAAAAATTGGAACATTTTTACATGTACTATACTATTTTAATTTCGCTAAGTAAACTTATATAAACAAAAACTAATCCTACTACTATTATAAAGGCGAAAGTTTGTAAGTATGGATGTATGGATGTATGGATGTTTGTTACTCTTTCACGTAAAAACTACTGAATGGATTTGAATGAAACTTTACCATAATATAGCTTATACATCAGAATAACATATAGGCTACTTTTAATCCCGGAGTTGCCACGGGATCAGAAGTTACGCGGGTGAAACCGCGGGCCGTGGCTAGTACATTAAAAAGAAACGCTTCCTACTAAAAAAACTTAACCAGGCTGATTGATTCAACGTTAAAAACTTAAGCTCTTAAATTCTTTTTTTATTTAGGCTTTTAAAAAACACATAAATGCAATATTTTAATAAACATATAAATGTTTAATATCAGTTTTAAAGATAACTCTATTTAGTCACAGTTTAGGATTGGTTGTAATAGTATAAAACAGCCTTTGACTAGAACATCGGAAGTACTGATTATCGATAAGATTCACAAACCTATGAATGGATTTTTTTTGCAGAGACTAAGCGATTGGGCTCCTTTTCTGAAGGAGAGACAACAATATTCCGACATCTATTTTCCCCAGCCAATATAATCTGGGCTTATTTATTACCCACGTATTAAATGCCCGCTTAATCTCATAAAAAAAACTACGAAAAATACCCTCTTGAATGAAAAATAAATACATTCTGAAATCAATACAACCGAGGTCACTGAAAAAACGAATATTTACTTAAATTTGAATTAGTTTGAATTTATAAAAAAAAACAAAATAATGCTAGTCAACTAAATATAGTTTCAAATGCTCTTTGATTTGTAAATAACACCCCCCTCATACCTCAATAGCCAATAGGGGAATACGGAACTTTACTAAGTTACCAGCTCTCTTTTTTTCGAACAGAATTGTCGTCGTCGTCTCAGCCGTAGTTGATTGCTAGACATAGGCTTCCCCCAAAGATTTCTCATACGACCTGATACCAGCGGTCTGCATCCAGCGGCTCCCTGCCACTTTTATTAGGTCGTCTGTCCACCTTGTGGGAGGCCTACCTACGCTACGTCGTCCGGAGCCTGGTCTCCATTCGAGAACCTTTCTGGCCCAACGGCCTTGGGTTCTGCGGGCTATATTTTATTTATTTATTTTATTTTCATTATAAAGTCGGATAACGTAGATCCATTTGTTAGTAAAAAAAGTCTTATCTGCTAATGTTAGTGGAGAATGAAAAAAGAGAATTAAAAACAAAAAAAAAATAAAACAAAACTATATGCCAAGTCCATTGCCACTTCAACTTGCTAATCCATTGGGCTATGTCGGTGACTCTGGTTCTCCTACTGATCTCATTTCTGATTCGATCTCGAAGGGAAACTCCAAGCATAGCCCTTTCCATAGCTCGAAAAGAACTGGCAAGAAACAAAAACTATTAATAAAACTCAGTCACATTCGTACGTGGAGGGTTCTGTACCAGTTTTATTTTTAGAATATGTTGTTATAGTTATAGTTATGGTTATGCATAATTTGTGAAATTTTCAGCTTTCTAGCTATCACGGTTTATGACAACCTGGTGACGGACATACATAAATACACTCACTGTATTTATAGGATCTGTTACTAATAGAATCCCGATTTTAATTTCAGATACGGTAAAAGATACGGTACAATATACCATTAAAATATTGTACGATATCCTTTGTCTATGCCCATAGAAACCACAGACAAATGTTGAATATGACGGTCATGGAAATGTGGCCAGTTTTCGCTAGATTATAAATTAAAACTAGACGCGTTATGCAACCAATAGGACATTTCAAAAGCAAATGTATTTATGTGAATTATTATAGTTATTCATGCATGAACTAGCTAATTTGCGATTTAAAAATTATACTTCACTTATTGTTCCTTTCCGGTTATTTGCTAATGTAATCTTTTAGCGTATAAAATACATAAAACTTATGTATATATTACGAGCTTTTTACGCGGTTTCGCTCCCGTAGCAAAATGGTATATGGCCTTTGTTACTCGTGGATAATGTATCTTTCAAAGGTGAAAGAATTTTCAAATTCGGTCCAGTAGTTTTGAGCCTATTCATTACAAACAAACAAAGTTTTCCTCTTTATAATATTAGTGTAGATACTAGCCGCGCCCCGCGGTTTCAACCGCGTAACTTTTGGTCCCGTGACAAACTCCGGGAATAAAAGTAGCCTATATAATAATATGTTATACCGAATAATTACATATATGTATACCAAATTTCATAATAATCATTTCAAAAGTTTCAGTACGCCGAGGGAGAAAATATTTTGTAAAAGAAAAATGTCTATTTTTGTTTTTATACCTACTCTTTTTCGCAAAAACAAATACTCTTTTTTTTAATAGTTTATTTTGATAAGATGTAACGAATGTTGTGAACAGTCATTTAACTGATATTAATGATAAAATGACTAATGATCTATGTACAAACTTTCCGACAGATTCGTAAATATCATTAATAATAGTAAAACGATGTAGTGAGTCTATTGCCGTCTGTGAATACTGGCAAGGTGCAAAAAATTATATGAATGACCAGTGGTGGTACAGGGTGTATAAATTGTTTAAGTTTGAACATTTTGTTATTCATATGTAGTAGTAATTTGAATACTGATAGAAATAATGAAGGTTATAAAATATAAGAATATAGAATATAAAAATAAAAAATAATCTTTAAGAAAGAGTATTTATTATTAATACTTGAATAAACAACACACTTATCATAACATTCGTTTAAATTAATTGTAATAATAATATAAATAAAATAGTAATATATTAAATATCTAACATAAATTGTAAAGCAATTTGGTACATCATCGTCTGATGTCTGACATATTTAAAATGTATGTAAATTTCCTAATTTTAAAATTCAGAAGCCTTGAACGTTACATGGATTAACATTTTAGCTATCAGCTATCACCTGGGGAATAAGGAAAAGAATAAAGAAAAATACATCAAGAAAAATAAAAATATATTATTCTTTACCACTAAATAGTATAAAACAAAGTCGCCTTCTCTGTCCCTATGCCCCTTTTTAAGCTTAAATCTTTAAAACTACGCAACGGATTTTGATGTGGTTTTTTTTACTAGATAGAGTGGTTTAAGGTTTATATGTATGATAAAATCCATTCAATAGTGGAGAAATACTATTATTTTTGAGGTCTTTAATGTGATGTCGTTAATTTTAAAATTTTCCGCTTACATTGCAAACTCAGGCTGAACCCTACGAGATTAATCAAAATAATATACAAATTTTTATATACAACGTTCAAAGTTTTTTTGTGGTGTATGTAATTTCAGCATTGCACCCGTGCGAAGCCGGGACTTGTCGCTAGTTCTTTAAAAATAAATTTTTATTTTCTAGAATTGTTTAAAAAGTAAACACGCTGTATAATAATCGTGAGGCGGTGAAGGCTTGAGTAAAGCTGTTTTAAGGACAATTGTGAACAAGAAAAGGATAATTCGCAAATCGCCAGGCCCGCACGGGCGATGGGGTATGGCACACAGAAAGGCAACATCTTCTCAATATTAGTCCAAGTATTATTATATTTATTTATTTATTTCATCCTTTATCGTAAACCACTTACATACACATAGGAGCAGTAATTACAATTCAATATATTGTGTTTAATGAGAGCGAATTTTGTGTTTTTATTTTAATTCAAAAATGTGATTAATTTTCAATGAAACTATTACATTAGCATCTAATCTTAGTAGGGAGATTAGATGTTTGCAATCATTGGTAAACAGCATTTAAATCTTTGTCGTGCCATATTGCCATTTCCATGTGATATGTCACGTCTAGATAAAATTTTCAGTAACGTATCCAAATCTATTACCATGAAATATAAAATAACATAATATGTAGGAACATAATAATAAGTGAGCCATCATATAATTTTAAATAGTTATCAGGGTTTATACTCACTACTTGTTTATTCGGTATAGGCCTATAGTTTCTTCCTCTGCTGTGAGTATAAACTGTAATAACTATTTAAAAGTAGTAACTTTCGTGTCGCCATACAATACGTCCATCCGTCATTTCAAATGTGGTCAATGCATTGTCCATTAGAAATAAAAAAAGCGAGGATTAAGGCTTACAACCCATTCTTACAGCCCAGTTGTCGCGAACATATTTTTTCCTTCAAAATTAGCTATGAATAAGTGGGTATGACTATCTAGTGGTGTGTGATAGTGTTTGTCGATAAAGTTAGGTTTATCGATACATACGTAAAATTGAAATTATATAAATTGGACTGAAAAATCCCCCCAAAAATAAAAGATTTAAAAATTAAAAAAAAACTACAAGTTGAACAGAGTAAAAGTGAAGTAACAGTTTAAAATCACAGTGATAATAATATTTCATGAAGTGATATGTTTATGGGTTTATCATATCAGTTATACTCAATTGATTTTAATATAAACCTTCCTTTCAATTATCTGATTATTTTCTTCTTCTAAGAAGTAGGTATCTATTTTAATTAATACGGAAAGTAAATATTTCATGATTGAAATTTAATGTTATATTTTATTATTGTTTCGTAAATATTACGGCGTGTTTACAGCCTCATACTATAAAGTATATAATTTTGTAAATATAAATAAAGCCCAGAACTTTAAAGGATTATTATCGATACGAGAGCATCACTAGTATCGTCACTAAATACGAAAAAGGTGACACACGATTGACCACCGGGTATCCCGGAAAGAACAAAATGAACATAACAATTGCATAGTGATCGATTGTGTCCTGAAGTGTCGGGCAACGGCTTATTTAAATAAATATTCTTTAAAATACCCTCTCTAGAGAATTATTATTTTTTTTAAGTTTCTAAAGGGTTTGTAGGAATAAAATATAGTTTTATACCACATATTTTGTATATAAATTGTTGTTTTTATATTGTACTAGCGACCCATCCGACTTCGTGCAATGCTAATATAATACTCTAGAGAAAAACTGTGAACATTGTATATAAAAATAAGCACATTATTTTGATAAGTCTCGTAGGGTTGAGCCTGTGTTTGCAATGTAAGCGGAAAAAAAAATGATGATTAACGACATCACATTAGAAGCCTTAAAAATGACAGTATTTCTCCACTATTTTATGGATGTTATCATACATATAAACCTTCCTCTTGAATCACTCTATCTATTTAAAAACACCGCATCAAAATCCGTTGCGTAGTTTTAAAGATTTAAGCATGCAAAGGGACATAGGGACCTCTGTCCCTGAAGCGACTTTGTTTTTACTATGTAGTGATTATGAAGACAAGACATGTGAATTTATACGAAGTAGACTTCAACAATAACTTAATTTCTTTATAACACCCGTCAAACAATACTATGAGTTCTCAAAACGCATAGAGCGTTAACGTATTCAGAAACGATACTTGAGTGGTGGTTTGTCACAGCGTTTAAATTAAGTCTTATTGTTTTTGAATTAAAGACTTGTCATTTGGAACGCATTGAGAAATTTCTTACCTAGCATAGTATTACTACTTTACTTATACAAGTACTGTTTGTGAATACGGGTGTACGTCTGTGTGAAGATCAAAGGCAATCCTATGTTACATACTTATGCTCTAAAAATGCTGTATTTCAAGCAAAGTCTAACATGCTACTTAATATAAATAACAACTACATTCGTTTTAATTATTTTTTCAAATTACTTCACGTAACATCTACTTTTATCTATTTAAAAAATTACGTTGAATTTTCAATAAAATATATTGTTTGTTAAAAACGATATTTGCATAACAAAATTTACAACTACAAATTAGTTTAACTCAATGAACAGTGCACCTTTAACGTTTCATTTCTAACATTATATTAATCTATTTGCATGTCAGTCGAATATCTCTGTCAATATACTTAACGAAATTAGTTTTAATATTAAAACAACAGATCCTAGATCAAAAACTATCCGGTTCAACATCCTCTAATTTGTTCGGTCTTTGACATCAGAGCCGACGGCCATATTTGTTTTCAATTTCCTTTATAAATTGGTATCACTGATTGATTTATTGTGGCTGGAGATGGAATTCGATCGTCAAATATTTAGAAATATTGATTATCTATGGGGATTTTAGAGTCATTTTTTGTATATAAAATGCTAATAAATGAAAACCAATATTAAATAAAAAAATATATAAAACCAATATGGGCGTAGTCAGTCTAGGTATTTATGGCTATTATTGAATATTTTGTTTTATTTAAGAAATACGTTGCGGTGGTTTATATTTAAATACGGCCTCAAACATTACATTTACATAGTTACTTATGATATATTATGAGGTACTAGCCGCGCACCGCATCTCCGGGATTAAAAGTAAATAGCATATGCTTTTTGAACCCATACCGATATGTATACTTGCCTCATCATAATCGGTTCAGTACTGTTTGCGTGAAAGAGTAATAAACACACATACGTACATCCTCACAAACATTCGCATTTATAATATTAATAGGAAGTAGGATAAGAATAATTGTTTTGCCCGCGTAATATACTATTCTTAAGATGACAGGAAAAGTCTGGACTCTGGACACTAGAGCGCGTTAGAATTCGTTAAATAAATTTATATAAGTAGCCGTAACTTTAATCATACATTACCTTTCTAAAATTTATAATATGAGAATTATGTCATATTTTTTTCCAATTATATCCATTTTTGATCTTTATATTATCAAACATGTTTTCGGAACACACGAGGAAAACGTCTCATGCGACCATCATCACAATATTGCCAGATGGCAAAAACACTGACCAATTGTATGCACTTTCTTATGTTAATATAACAGCCGATCGAGCGTGGACAATTGGAGACTATAGCTTCCTGAACATTACACGCACAATGGCATTCATTCAAGGGTTGAAAAAATGTGTCCGAATTCATTTCCTTTGGGATTATCTGTTAGCGCCGCCTTTGGTTACAAAAAACATGTTGCATCGTGTGTGTCTCAGTTTAATATGTAATTTATAATTATTATGATATATAATTTTGTTAATGTTAATACAGATTGTGTAACGACTTATTAATAAAGTCCACAGATATGCCTTAAGATTTGTGTTCTTTTCGCGTTTAAATGGCGACCGTTGTACGAAAGTTCAATAATTTTGATACAGATGAAAATAATTATTTGATTGAAATCAATGAAATTTCCTCATATACGTAATTATATTTATAATTAAGTGCTTATACTTACATAACTAATCTATTAAGTAGTCTATTTATCATAGCCGAATAAAAAAATGTTATATGTTGTAATTATGGTATTTTATTAAATTTTCAAATTTCGGCGGGTTCTGACTTGTCGCAATTCGGCTTAAAACTCACTTTGAATCTTTACATTTACCAAAAGGCTAACTAAACATTGTTAGTCGCCAAATAGCGAATTAAAAGGTACCTTTAATCCTTGTAATCCTTTAAATAAATAAGTTGAGGACACTCGAGTCTTTACTTTCATCTTGCCAGTTGCCACCCAAGAAATGACAATTGCTTGCTAATGCGCTCACTTAGATTTGCGCTAAGAATACTATTTTGAAAGACAATTTGTTAATTTTCTAACGTAATCTCCGTTAATAATGTGCGTAATATTTTTGGGTGGCATTTTTTTCTTAAGTCGGCATTCGGTTTTGCAGTTTTTACGTATAAATGATCACTGTATTGCGAAAGATCTAATTGCGTTGTGGATATTTTCAATGTACTTTTTAGTTAAGTAGACCTCGGTCTATTGAAAGAGAGAATTATGAATAAATATAGGGATTTCTTATTAAAGAGTTCTTATTCTTTGAATACAATTTTAATTCTTCGTATGAGTTAAGGAAATATAATTATTAAGAAAGCAGTTAAAAGAAAACACCGTTTATCGCAATACAACTAATTAAAAAGCATGTTTCAAGTGTCCCAATTTTTTCATTGTCATTACTTTACAAGATTCTAACTTTTTGCTGTTTAACGTTAAACAAAAAACTAATTTGCATACAAAATTAAGCAGAAAAAGTGCCGAAAATACGTGAACACTTGAATCATAAGTTCATATCGGTTCGTCGGCACACATTGCATGACTCAAAGACTCGCTAATTTTCTTATGATGCAAATCACAAAAATGTGTCAGTTATACAAAGAATGTTTGACAGAAACGGGGTCAGAAGGATGGTCGGCATCAATGGACAGGTCATTGTCTTGGCACAAAAGCTGCTTAAATACGAGGAAGCGAAATTATTTTGATGGTTAGCACATTTGATCTCAGTTTTTAATGATTTTCCTCTTTATTTGTAGCTAAGTAACGTCTGATTGCGAATTCGTCTGTATGCTATGGAATAATGGTCTTCTTTATGTTAATAAAAGCCGAATAAATTTAAATCTAAATCTGCTTTAATTCATTAAGTAAGTTTTATTTTTACTTTACTTTGAAAGCATTCAGAGTCACAGTCAAAAGTCAAAATGTTTATTTTCCAAATTAGCCTTTTTCGAGGCGCTTTAAGAACGTGATTTACTTTTACATAATTAATATTTTTTTTAGCACCGATTCAGTTTAATTTACTAATTATTATACTTCTTTCTCGTTTATAATGTGCCGTAGTTGTTGTAGTATGTAATATGTAATATTTTAAAATGCAATTTTTAATTCTTTAACAAAATAGCGTTAAATTAAACGTTATTTCAAGTAATACCTTTGCTATTTGTATAGCATAATAGTTTTCAAACACAAATTTCCAAAGCTATTAGCTGATGGCTCTATGTTTTATAGGTATCAATAAACTTCATTAATTTACTAACATTAATGATCGTGGGTTCAGGGAAAGCGAGGGAGTTCAAGCTAAGTTTCCTTGTTTCGATACTGTTACTTCCTGTAATTAAATGCCTAATGTCGACGGCTGAAAGCTGAAAGCTGAGGGTGATAGGCTGCGTTTATCATAATTATAATATAATGTTAAGTGTTTTATGACCGAGAATATAAAACTTGGATGAAATATATTTTTATTGCACACAAATTAAATAAAAAATATAAGAAAAAAGATAGTGTTATGTCGTTAATTATATCGTATTTTTTAAAACAATACTTTTATTTAAATAGGATAGATATTTTTAAATTAGGTTAAAAAGCCACCTAAGTTAATTGATTGTAGGCATACATATTTATTTTTATTGCATTCGTTCACAACTGGGTCGTTCCCGCATAAAAATTATCCTATATCCATGTTCACTAATGTTCACTATTTTATGCAAAATTTTATCTCAATTCATCCTGTCGTTTTTGCGTTATTCACACAATCATTCGAACAGATTTTCATATTTATAATTGTAATGCAAGGATTAGTTTATATTTTAAGAATAAAATAAAAACGTAAGACTGCGTATTAATAATATCCGACAACTATTTTTTATGCCCCATTAATTTTTTTGAATAGTAATCACCGTCTGTACACTGTATAGCTATTTTAATTAAGCCGTAGTTAACTTCATCATCATTATTTTACTTACTTAGTTATATTCGTGGTTGAAATATGATTAAAATAATGTCGATGCGTACAAAATTTTAACATAACATAATTTTATTAATGTTTTTTATTTTTTTTTAAAGTCCATCATTAATCCTCTCCTTATTCTCCCTTTTTGTCAAGCCGAAAGGCATGTGTTACATTTTGATTTAGATGGGCTGCGGTCAGTCACTTAACGTCAAGTGAACCGCATGCTCAGCTTGCCTGTTATAACATAAAAAATAACTAATTTTAATGAAATTTTTTTCGTACTAAGAAAATTAAATGAATGAAAGTAAATTATTTTAGATTAGGTGATACAATGTCTTTAATTGATGTATAGACTCGAAATTAAACGTGAACCTGATTGCAGGCAGAAACTAATCAAAAATACATTACAATAAAAATATTAAAAATAACCTTACATAATATAGTTGCATTACTGCAATTATTTTCTCATAATATAGGTAAATAGCAGATTTACAAGTTAAAGATATAAGTTATCTAGAAATCGTGTTTATCAAGGAAAATGCAGTTTTCTATTGCATACGGAAGAGAGAGTTGATCGGAAGTCGTGTCTTGAGATTGCCAGCGCATATTCTAGATTATTATTTAATTGGGTCAACTTATTGTTTGAATGTTGGTGAGAAATCCTCTAGGATTTTACCGTATATTTTGTTTAGGTGTTGTAATAAATATGAATAAATTAATAAATAATTGTATACGAAAAAAAACAATGAAAAAATGTGTGTCCCTTCCTCACGTTTAAACCACTGAACCGATTCGGGTAAAATTTTGTATATGGACCTGAATATGGACATAAAAAATAAAATAAAAAAATAAAAAATCACCACATTATATGAATAAAAGTAATAATCTTTAAACACTAAGTTTAAATAACGAATACTACTAATGAAATAAAGCTGAAGAGTTTGTTTGTTTGAACGCGTTAGTCTCAGGAATTACTGGTTCAATTTGAAAAATATTTTTGTGTTTGATATTTATAATCGATGCTTTAGGCTATTTAACACAGTGCTATCTAAGAGAAGCCGTGTGGAACAGCTATTCTATATCTACACTAATATTGTAAAGATGAAAGATTTTATTTTTGTTTGTCTGAATTGAATAGGCTCCGAAATTTAAAAAAAAATACCATTCGAATCCTACATCATCCCTGAAGAACATAGGCTATATATAAGAACATAGGCATAACATTATGCTACGGGAGCGAAGCCGAGCGGAACAACTAGTGAATTACATAGTTGCAGTTATATTGTTGATCGAAGATTTGAAGGCAGCTGTTTCAATTAATTTTCACTTATTTATTTATCTCAACAACCGCTCGGAAAATTTCTAAAATCCCTGTTAGTTAAAATGCAAGCCCACGTTTACAGATAGCACAAAAGAGAAAGTACAGCTAGGTTTTGCGGAGTACTAAACATAATACTAGGTAGTTAGTACTTAGGTCCGGTCTATAAATAGAATGTGGGACAGGATGTGCTTTCTTGCGATGCGTTCGTACCTTTGTGTTTATCATTTAATAACGATTGTCTTTGTTGTGCAAAACATTTATTTCTTTAAAGTAAATTCCGTATAGGGTGGATGAAAATGGATGCTTAATTTGTGTCACTGATATTTTTTTCTTTAGAAGCAAGCATGCCTTGCTTTGCCTTGCTTTTGACTCGGATGGAGGATTGGAGACGATTGGCTAGGAGAGCTTAGCCCAAATAAAAATGGGAAAAGGCCAGGCAGAAAAAGAAGAGGCAAGTAAGGCCCAAATAGGGGCACAAGAAAGGATCGCTCCCTATTCGAATAAGAATAGTTATTAAAGGATTTTAAACGCGGTTTATTTTACATCATTTTTCAATTCCCTCGATTCCTCCCGTGGTCAAAGGTGACAGGGATGACAGTTGTGTTTCAAAAATTTTAGGTTTACTACCTCCACTTATTTTCACGAATATAGTATTTGGAAAATCATATTTTTTACAGGACTGGTACGCGAAATAAAGGTTTCCGACTTCCGACACATCGGTGCCATACAGTTGTATACAGCATTATTTAACCATTACTTTTTTACAATCTTCGTGGGAGGATGTTAATTCTACTCTAACCCGATTCTGGCCAATACATAACACCTGCAATCGCAAAATATACTAGTAAATAACAATGGTTTTAACGAATTTTAAACGCGGTTTATTATTATTAATTAACCCGGCGTCGAACACAACTAGCGTGGTCACGTATGTAATAATATATAAGAAACCGGGTTTTAAACCATTTTCACTCAATATGGAAGAAGTTAAGAAAAACAAGAAAATACTGCCATTCGTCGGAAATGCTTCCTACTCACAGTCACCTTAACATAATTTCACACCTCGACCGCAGTTTTACTATTCGCATATCCTGTTTCTCACGCAAATCCGCTTTTCTATTCCCAACACGACAGGCGCGTCCGTCTGTGACATTAAGTAATTAAGACTTTTCTGTGTATTACTGACTAACGACCGTTTTCAATATTCTATCTTTCCCTTGTTTTTCTTACTAAAGTCAGGCAAATCTATATAATTGCACTTACTTTGATTTCAATATGCTGTCGACGGATAGCCTTTGTTGATTTTTGACAATCAAATGTCATTTAATCGGAGATTACAATATATCCATAATCTTTGATACATTATTGAAAACGACCGTAAGGAAAAGTGACAACATAAGTTGCTTTGGAAGTTTGAGCCCACTCTTACGGCTGTTATCAATAATGTATTAAAGATTATGGATAGATTATCTTAGATTATATGCCGTTAGATATACAAAAGTCATAGGAAAGGCTATCCGTTGATGCGATATTGAGATCAAAGTTAGCAAATAGATAGATTTATCTGACTTTGTATGACAGAAATGTAAATATGGGATTGTAGACAGAAGTGTATTCTTTTGATTGCCTTTGCTTTATAAGCGAATATCAATTTAAAAGGTGGAATTTTGAAAGTCACAGACGGGGAATCAGTCTTAATATTCTAGCTAGGATATTTAACTCAAAGAAAATATTTCTTTATTTTCGATAAGAAAGAAAATTGCATTCAGAGATTTGATTATGAAAATTCGCTTGCTACACCCGGTTATCAAACTGACAAAATTTGACTGAACTGAAACATTTTAACCTTTGTATATTCTTCACTTTTATGCATCGACCGGTAGGGTGATATAATAATGAAATCTTTCTAACAAATTTGATGAATCGAAAGGAAAATCAAAAAATCATCATCAAATCTTTGTCCCAGATTTTATCATAAAGTTTCGGAAATAATATGCAAATTTTGAAAATTTACAATGGAATGTTTTAAAAATCTTTCGGACATCACCTATTTCGCCAGTGAAAATTGTCGACAAAATCAATGGTTTGAGCATAAACTACAGAATCCGTGACATAATAAAACTGTAACTAAAAAGAAGTATTTAAATTCGTCTATAATAAGAAAACAACAGTTTGTTAAATGACAATTTGTTACATAACATGTAAATACTTTGTACTCTTTGTTGCAACCATTTGACTCTACAATTTTATTTCTGCCTAGTTTCCACGAAACCCGAGGCCTATATTCTATAACCAAATACAAATTCCAACATTATGTCATGGGATAACTAGAATAATGTTTCGATTCTCGGTCAGTTCATTGCTAAGGCGACTCGCGGAGGTTATGCCACGACGTTAGAAAGCTTTGCACGTAGATCATTGTCTATGCTATGCACTTTTCTCCACCTAACCTTGCTGTGTAGGTGCACTATGATTCTAGGAACATTTATAGCTTTATGGTGAAAGTATTTGTATTTATGTCAGGTCAGGGAGGTTGTTTTTGTCGTTGTTTGGTTGAAGTGCATCAAAAGATGATGCAAAATTTTTGCTGCAGGTGTCAAATTTCACTTGAAGGTGTTTAATCAAAAATTATCCGGATATATTTTAGAATAATATACGAAAAGATTAAGAGGTTAAATGAATAAGTTTTTTCTAGTAGTTGTATATTAAGTTGTAGGCATCATTCTTATACGCATAGATAACCTCAAAACTTATTTTTTCAATAAACGATACATTAAAATTTAAAAATAATATCCCAAATAATTACTGCAAATAGCGCAAATTCTCACATAATACTAACCTTCTAATTAAATTCAAAATGTATACAACTATAGATTAAAAATGTTAAAACCATTTATTTGCGATAAATATTGCCATATATAGATAACACAAATTGAAAAGGCCTATTATAGCTTCCTTAGAGAGATAATATTGAAAGTTAAATGCATATAAATATTAATTCTTTTTCTTACAAGAGCTCGTCAACTTTTATACCGTGTTTGCTACGAAAGATTTCTGAAAGAAGCGATTGTTTAAGCAATAATATCATTAGCATTTTCTTTGTAAAGTTTACGATCTTTAAATTGTAATAAGCCTTATATCATATAGGAATTTTTAATTCGCCTGAGTTTTTATTTTATTCAGTCCAAAATAGTTTTCTTCAAGCTAATTTAAAAAAAAAATTAAGTTATTTCTTACCCTCTTCAGCTTAATTTGCATAGTATACTGTCAAACAGCCTATATTACTCAATGCTGTTCTCTACTTATACAAAAACACAAATGTTTCTTGTTTATAATATTAGTATAGAAGTAGGTTATTGGTTCAGGTCTCAAAATTTAAGCCAATTTATTAAGATTGGTTAAAATTTAAGCCAATGATACGAATCTCAGCCCAGATCAAGTCTAGGCCAGTAGGTAGAAATCTAAGTCCAGGTCCGGTGTAGGCCAGCAGAAACAAAACCGATTGTTTTATTTGTAAAGAAAACCACTTCACTAAAGTCCATAATTATAACCTAGTGAAGTGATTTCTTTTACAAAATATAAATTATGTACACCGAATGTTTTAAGACTGAGCTCACGGGTAACTTAGTCGAGGTTTAAGCCTATAGACCCCAAACTGATTAGTCCAAATTTAAGTCTGTTATACAAATCTCAGTCCACGTCAAGACTAAGCCAGTAGGAATCATACCGATTATTTCAAGGCTGAGCTGACAGGTACAAATCTCAGTCCAGGTCAAGTCTAAGCCAGTAGGAACCAAACAGATTGTTTCAAGGCTGTCACAGGTATAAATCTCAGTCCAGGTCAAGTCTAAGCCAGTAGGAACCAAACAGATTGTTTCAGGGCTGTAGTCACAAGTATAAATCTCAGTCCAGGTCAAGTATAGGCCAGTAGGAACCAAACAGATTGTTTCAAGGCTGTCACAGGTATAAATCTCAGTCCAGGTCAAGTTTATGCCAGTAGGAACCAAACAGATTATTTCAAGGCTGAACTCACAGGTATAATTAGTCGAGTCAGAATTTAAGTCAGTGATACAAGCCTCAGTCTCGAAACAATCGAGTAATTTATAACAATACACCTTAGCCGAGGTTGGGGCCTATAGATACCAAACTGATTAGTCCAAATTTAAGTCAGTGATACAAATCTCAATATTGGACAAGTATCGGCCAGTAGGCACCAAAGAGATTGTTTCAAGGCTGGGTTCACAGGTATAAATCTCAGTCCAGCTCAAGTTTAGGCCAATAGATATCAAAGCGATTGTTTTAAAGCTGAGCTCACAGGTATAAAACTTAGTCCAGTTCAAGTCTAAGCCAGTAGGAACCAAACAGATTGTTTCAAGGCTGTCACAGGTATAAATCTCAGTCCAGGTCAAGTCTAAGCCAGTAGGAACCAAACAGATTGTTTCAAGGCTGAAGTGACGGGTATAAATCTCAGTCCAGGTCAAGTTTAGGCCAGTAGATCATAGTTACCCTACGAGGCGGGTCAATGGTGCAGTGGACTAAGGCGGCGCGTCCGTCCGCGGGCGCTGTGCCAACTGCTAATGTTGTGCATAGAGTAATTAATTACAGACTGTTTGGTTAATTAACGAATGTCTATGGTAGGAACTTTTGCACAAATAGGTACACTGAAGTTACCACCGGCGTAGAGACGATTAGTGTGACATTAACATTCTATTTAATTCTTGTTACAATCCGCGGTTTTTCTGTAGCTTCTGTTCCTGTGGGGATTCTGGGATAAAACTAGCCTATATGTTATTCTGAATCCTCACTTATGTGTATATGTACTAAGTCTGGTCATAATCGGTTTAGTAGTTCTTGCGTAAAAGAGTAACAAACAAATATCCACCCGTCTTCAAAAACTTTCGAGTTATAAGAAGGAAGTAGGATAGAATAACATAATTAACATTCCTGTGTAAAAGTTTTTCGAAAAATATTTTTATTAATTGTTTTTAATGTTAACTAGGAAAGGAGAAGGAGTGTTGATTAAACGAAAACTTGATGTTAGAGCTTTGAAGGTGGTTTGTTGGTTACAAAGGAAAGAATCATATATCAAAACTGATGAAAAAAATGGAGCACTGTCGATTGCCGGCAAAAAACGACATAATTTAAAAAGGAAATCTATCGCAGTGATTTTATTTGAAGTTGTAATGAACACTCGAGAAAGCTAAGCCTTTTTTTTCTAGTCTCAAAAGTCGCCATAAACACACATACTTTATCAGTAGGTCTCTATAGGGCACCTAATCTATACTAGCTGAAATATTCCAATCACGCTAGTGCATAGTAAAAGTACTTTCGTTGCGTCCGCGATGCATTGTCATTCATGCTACTTTATCGCTTCTATTCCTATGCCTTGTTACATCACCTTATATACTAGAACTTACTAAATTGTGCGTTATTTGAAAGCTAAAAGTTTGGATTATTACTGGCTGTTTCACGCGGTATCGTTCCTGTATCATAATGTTTTATAGCCTTCCTCTGTATTAACAAAGAGAGTTGTAGTAAAAGATAACGCATTCTTTGTTATCTTTTACTACTATTCTTTGTTTATATCTTTTTGCAGTAGTTTTTGATATTAACGCGTATAAACAAAGTCTTCAGATATATAATAGTTAACTTTAGAAGATAAAAAAGGCTTACATTTGAATACTATCAACGCCTAATGTTATTATCTAAGTCTGATAATTGATCATCGTACAGTTAAAAGAACTAATTATGGGAGATAGAAACATAAATGAATGAGAGATTTTTTTAGAACATGTGCTAGTAACTATTAGTCAAGAATTCTTGCTCCATACTTTTTATTTAAACTTCATAAAAAACGAAAAAAAAAACAAGGAAAAGTAAAAATCTTTCGCAGGTTCACTCATTGTATTGATATGCTCATATTATCCTTAATTTGTGAAAGTTATTTTAAGAATGAGTCATACCAAAATCTCGTGAATTCCTAAAACGATATTCAGTTCACAAAGTGTGTATTTTATTAAAAGACTGCACGTCAAAAGTGTATTTAAAAGAGACATTATGTAACGTAAACCGTATATTTGAAATTGCTGTTTTAACTTTTAAATCTATAGGAATAGAGAGAGTATCTGTGCTAGTGCATTGTAGGTATACCACGCAGTTACATTGTACTAATATTAGTTTGTGAAGTTTGTGAGGATGTACGTATGTATGTGTATTTGTTACTATTTCAATAACTACTGAACCGATTATGAACTTGGCATACATATAGGCATATGATGAATAACATATAGGTTACTTTAAATCCTGGAGTTGCCACGAGATCGTGAAATTGCGGGGCGCGGCTAGTAATTTCTTTATATAAAGATTGACCGCGATTAACTATACTTAAAATTTCAGTAGGTATTTAATCAGTGTACACAGGTTCCATTTTAAATATGCTAGACAAATTATATCCTTATCATTAGGATAAAGTTAGTCTCATTTGTCTTTCGTTGACAGAATAGTGGTATGGATTGCAAAGCTCATAAAGAATCTAGTACATATTGAGACACAACAATTTTCTTGTTATTCACCAGGGAATGCGCTTACTAAGTACAGTCAGCAACTTAATAAAGAGCTAAATTGTTAAAAAAACGGTAATTTGGTATGTCATATTACTGTAAAAAGTTATATCTTTCGATGTAGTGTAAATTGTTAGATTTGGCAGTTTTATACAAAATTATTCGCAATCATAAATAACAAAGACAGACATTTTCTTTAAAAAACCAAGTTGCACTATCATTGTTGGTGCTTCTAGCACAGCAGAGAGGAAAAATATGGCAAAGTTGGAGAAGAAGAGAACAGAAGTATTATACTTGACTATATCCAATGACAATATCCTACCGACGGATATTCTTTGCTATATCTCTTTCTATCCAAAATCTTTGACACGTTTTTGAAAACGGCCGTTAGTTAATAGTTCAACATTAATATGTTTTTTTTTCTTTATTTCTATCATATCTAGTAAGGATATGTGGCGTCACGTGACGTCACAATTCCTAAATCGCGTGTTGAAATGTTTTCACCGCCTAGCATATATACAACTTCCAAACATCAATTCTCGGGGCCTAACGGCCGGCCAGTCCTGTGGTTCGGACTGGTCGAGGATCCTCCCTTTTCGTTGGAGGAATAATACCATCCTCCACAGATATTTATCTGCTAACGCTACAATCTGTGTAACTTTACATCTTGCGGTCTCATACCTCCTGTCAATTTGCGTAGCGTATCATTTGTTCCCATCATTGTTAACCACGATGATAAAACGTTAATTTAACGGAAATCGAATAGATTGTGTTAATTAACAAGGCATAATTCTGGTGTTATGTAAACCATTTTTGTTTTTAATTTACCTTAATATAATTTATATTCTGTTACCTCTTGATAGAACTGCATCTTGATTTGTTTATAAAAAACACTACACTAAGTGCCACAGTTATTCATTTTCTATATCTAACAAACAATTGTTTGTTATATAACTGAAGATGGTGTTCGAAACCGGTCTAATTGTGAATAAATAATGATTATAGCGCAGAAAATAAATACATAGATAATGCCCATGGCATAATCTTTGTCTATCGGTATTACTTTATAGCTATTTTTTGAAACGATTGAGTAGATATAGATACTACATCATATATAACTAGCCACGCCCCACGGTTTTACCCACGTACCTTCCGATCCCGTGGCAACTCCAGGATTAAAACCCATAATATGTAATTCTGAACCCTTACCAATATGTACACCAAGTTTCATCATAATCGGTCAAGTGTTTATAGTTTTGCGTGAAAGACTAACAAACACACACATACATCCTCACAAACTTTCATTATATCAGTAGGATAGGACTAGCGATACTAATCAGTGAAGACAAATCGTAAAACAATAAACATTACGTAGAGTTCATGAGGCTTGTGAATCACTTCCCAGTTTTTTGCCGAGGGTGTTGCTCGCACGTGGCAGCCGGGCATCGAACCCGCTCCTAAAGGAATACTATGCTGTACTCACTGAGCTGGTTCTGTTATTTTTGTTTAGCGATATTAACGACCGTTTTCAATATTCTATCCCTTGTTTTGCTTATTAACGGCCATTTTCAATAATGTATCAATGATTATGGATAGATTGTTACGTCAAATTATATGACAATAGATAGACAAAAGTCATAGCAAATGTATCCGTCGTTAGGATATTGAAATCAAAGTAAGTGCAAATAGATAGATTTGTCTATCTCTATGAATTTGAAATCACAATCTATCCATAATAATTGATACATTATTGAAAATGGCTGTAAGGCGAGTTTGTTTAAAACTTCGAAGTAAGGGATTGGGAAGTCTTCGTTATGGTGGATGGATTTAGAGGGATATAGACTAGTATTACGTAAGTACGCGCGTGAGACAGCGGGGCTGATAGTCATATAAATTGTAGTATGTTAAGTATCATTTAATAATGAAAAAGGCCTCGGTAAATGTTGGCAAACAGACTTGAAAAAAAGGCTTATAATGTTCCTTTTATGCTGTTCCAATACCATGTGGAATTGAAACTATAAAAAATATTATTATTAAACTTAAAATTATCGGTTAGTACAGACAACGTAGTATATGTTATTCTAAATAAATAAATTTTTAAGTGTCGAATTGTAACAGAAATAAAGTAAAATAGTGAAGTATATTTTCAGGCATTCTCCGAACAAACACATAGTTACACTTTGCATTATTTATAAGTAATCAAGTTTCCCACAAACTCCATTACCAAGCCAAACATAAACAAACGACCACGTGGTTGGCTATAGACTATAGAGGCCAACTTTTTTTCACCGAGTCATCGACCCCACACGCAATTAAGAGTTCACTATCGCGGTATCGTATCGCATTTTATAAGCATTTGATAGTTCACATGAATTCGTTTATGGTTTGCGCGGGAAATTCTTTAATTTCATAGATAAACTTTATAGTTTATGGTGGTTGTAAAAGGTGTGATATTTGGCTCTGCGAATTATAGCTTTTTAATGAATCGCATTGTGTTTCTTTAAGTTGAGAAGTGTATATGTCTGCTTTTGTAAAATTGGATCTATATGAACATATCATTGTATATATCAGTGTATTATATAAGCTATCCTTTATTAAATTAATGAGACGTATATCTAATAAAAAAATATTACTTATGTAGTTACGTTCAGGGGGATAAAAACATGATAAATCGTCAATCTTAACTCGTATGTTTGTATAACAGAGTAAATGAACGTTTTTAAGTGCAAATACATTTCAACAAGAATAAATAAATATTACAAAACATTGCGTGAAGAAAGGCCAAGGCATGAGGCGTATTTCCTAAAAGATTTATCGCTTGCTACCGCGTGCATACGCGCGAAAAATGTGAAGCATTTCATTAGAAACATGCACACTTCGGGTAAAGATAATGATACTTTAATAATTCTTTTAAACTTCCTTTATTTATCTTTACAATCCACGCGCAACAGATATATTAAAAACCATAGTGCACTATAGAACGATATTTTAATCTGTGCATTTGTTTTTTATTCGGTTTGGCGCGATCTATGTTCTAAAGTTAAACTTTTGAATGTAAAATTTGAAATTCTAAATTTAAATTTGAATAAAAACGAAGACGTTCTCTATATACTCTAATTAATCGATTTTTACATAGAACTTGTATTCTATAATAGAACTATACATTTAAATTTTAAATTACAATTCTATTCAGAATAGAACAAGTCGTTATCGTAAATTATGTCGTTGCATATCGTAAATACATAGTATTATCGATGTGATGTCGTTAATGGTAAAGTTTCGTACGATTAGAATGCTTTATTATGCGTATTTCTAGGTTTTATACTTATTAATATACAGGGTTATCTATTAAACATTGGGGAGACATTTACTATAGTACCAATGGAAATTTACTTTTAAAAAAATATTTAGTTTAGTATACATTTAATTTCCTTGTTAAGTAAGTAAGTACATTAAATTTAGATATTAATATTTTAAAATGTAATTTCCACTAGAATTCTATTTTAGTAACTATTTTATATGCCATCTTAAATTTACGGTCAATATATTATAGTCTAAAAGTTACTCAAAAAACGTCGTTAAATAATTCGCATTGGTTAAAATAGCCATTTTATGACTTGCCAATAGTGACACTTCAAACGACAGAGAAATCGTCGAGGGGAACGTACGATAAATTAGAGCAAAACATTTCTAGGGGGGCTGTTGACCTCACTTATCTTGTGAATGGGGGGTTATCGGTAAGGTAAACCACCTTGAGAATATTCTCCCTATATTTTGGCGTTAATTTAATTAAAGGCTTTTTAGTATTATTATTCTAGAAGGTAAATTAGAGCAAAACATTACTAGGGGGGCTGTTGACCTCACTTATCTTGTGAATGGGGGGTTATCGGTAAGGTAAACCACCTTGAGAATATTCTCCCTATATTTTGGCGTTAATTAAATTAATGGTTTTTAGTATTACTATTCTAGAAGGTAAATTAGAGCAAAACATTTCTAGGGGGCTGTTGACCTGACTTATTTTGTGAATGGGGGTTATCGGTAAGGTTAACCACCTTGTGAATGTTCTCCCTATATTTTGGCGTTAATTAAATTAATGGTTTTTTAGTATTACCATTCTAGAAGGTAAATTAGAGCAAAGCATTTCTAGGGGGGCTGTTAACCTCACCTATCTTCTGTAAACATTCTCCTATTATGAATTTCGTAGGAATATTACTAAGAAAATACCTCAAACTACTGCTTTTAATAACTAATGAACACATTTGATTTATTTGTGCGAAAATTACCAAGCCTGGCATAAAATAAAATACTAAAACCAAAACAAAAACATGATATCAATATACTCGTAAATATTTTTAGTTTATGTAAGTTTCTCCTAATTTTCATAACAAATAAAGCCATTAAATACGCTGATATTTGATATAGATAGTCAATCAGATTGTTTCTCATAATCAATAGCCAATAAAAATGTTTGATTTAAATTTATTTTCATTTTTAAAATCAAATCATGTTTATTAAAATTATCGGCTCTATTGTATGAGATCAGCCATACTCCACCAATATGATTGTTTGTTTGTTTTTTTACCTTTGTTTGTTTGTTTGTAATGAATGGGCTAAAAACTACTGGACCGATTTTAAAAATTATTTCACCATTCGAAAGCTTCATTATCCAAGAGTTACATAGGCTATATAATGGGCTATGTATATAACATTAAGCTAACGCGAAACCGCATGGATCAGCTAGTTATGTAACATAATTCTCTTCTTTTGCTTAATCTATCTTTTTATTATTATACCCATAGTATAGCGGCTAGGTCGCCTATTCAATATTTCAGTATTTTAAATAAATAATAAAAGATACATAACAATACTGTTCCCTATATGATACATTTTGATGTTACATACAAGTGTCATTGTGACGTAATACCCAGATAGTGCAAAATAGCGATGGCAAAAAACCCATAAAAATAAATTCGACTGGTTTTAGAGATATCTAAATTCAGAACTAGTTAAATGTTGTGTTTATTCAGCGCACGTTTGTCATCCGTCATGCTGGAAATTCATTAGAATGTATTATTATATATATGTATATAGTATTTGCTCAAGCTTTGTGTAATGCCGAATAACGATGTCTAATTAGTCTAAGACCATAGACAACCACTTTAATAAATAATTTTTCAATTGCATATAACTGCGAAACTAATCATTCGAGCTTTGTCTCTATTATGATAAATATCCTAAAGTTATATTTTTTACAAAACCGTTTATTCGAAATTATTCACGTCAAACCAAGTTTACAAACGTTTTCATAATTTTAAAGAAACGCAACCTCTTATTATCTTCTCTCAAAAATTATTTTTACAAGCATTTATTTGCGGACGAGGAAAATTATATTTCCAAATATATTCTCCATAATAATAATGAGCTTGCCAAATGATTGCTTTTTACTCTTAAAATTTCGTATAAACCACATAACCAGCGGCAAAAAGTTGTCAACACGTCAAATGATTGTTTAAATCAAAATACTAACCGACATGTTAATTATAAACGAATATCTTTGTTTCGTCACTCGGCGTGGTCAGGGACACTGCTCCCGGGCCGTTGACCGACGAAAAATTCCGCAAAAAATATTCACTATCATCCTATCAAAATGTCTCGCGCCTAGTTTACTCATCATACTCTATACATAGACAATAAAATAACTAAGAGTAATTATAACGGCGTGGAATAATCGAATTTAGTAAAACTCAAATCAATTACACAGAATATGACATGCGGCCATAGAGAAATGTAAAAGCGCGGGAACGGATGGCGAAAAAAGGTGTAGCTTTTTTTCTATCAGCGATGCAATCAAACCAAATTAAACTTGCGGACGTTCGTTGAACCCGCAGACGTGCTGACTGACCTGAACGTGACGTCACGTGACGTAGCGCTGTGACGTCACGCTCGCAAGATGGCGCGTCGATGCGCGCGCATCATACAGCCGGTTGCTATGATTTTTAATCTGTTCAAGGTTCTTTTTTACGTTCATCGTTTTCTTTACGCATTTTATTGTCGTATCGTGATTGATAAATATAGTACAAGTACATGCTCATGTAGTTCTTCGAACCTCATTATTTTTTCTTGTCCATATCACCCATATTCTCGGCTGTTATATGACTTTATCATTAGACGATATTAAGAAAGTGTGAAAAATGACATGGTGCTATGAACATAATTTAAAAATAGAGGCGCTGAAGATGAAGGAATTGACATTCAAATATTATTTTTCGTTATTCAAATAATGCTAACATCATTCATTTTTTTTTTCGTATTAAAAACTTATAACATTTTTGTCAGCCATGGTTATATATTACAAAAAAAATAAATAAAGCGAGTACTTTTTGCCACGTGTTTGAGCACGTGACGGGCGACATGCAGGCGGATTACACATGCTTTTCCCTTTAATAATTTTGAGGTAAGGTCAATGACTTGTGCTATATAATAAAAAATCTTATCAACCATTGTCAGGTATTTAATTGGCCCTCTATTTTTTTTTTAATTTTATCACTTCATCAGTTTTAGTGTGAGGTCATTGACTTATGACCATATTAATGAAATTGTAAATCGAGAGGAAGTGCTCTGTACTTTTACGGTCGATTTGATCTCTATAAGTAAAAATTGTATAGAAATTATCAAATACACTTTAATACAGTAACATAAATCATAGTTCCTATAGAACCATAATAATCCTGCATCCAAGATATCGATGTAGTATATCTACTAACTACATATTTCCAGAAGCGTTTAATCTAAAACATATCAGTTATACATAGTATTATATTATCTGTGGTTATACATACATGGAATAATAACTTTCTTTATTTAATTTAATCTGTTAATAAGTGGATTTATTTTGAGGTTTTACAAACTGCATGGTAGAATCCTTTACTTTGAAATGTTCTTAGTTTCTAAAAAAATTGATGATATCAGGAAACGATGAAAGGACATCAAATCTTTTAGACAAATATTTTTTAGTTCCTTTAAATTTTTTATTCAATAATTATACATTTTTAATCGACGTTGATCACTTTACATCAGGTGGCTTGCCTGCTCTTGTACCATTTAGGCCATAAAAAAAGAATCATAGCAATTGAATTAAGGTTACGAATAGGTTAATAATCCTATTGGATATGATTTGGACATACAGTAGGATTTTATTTAAAGGAATAAAACTAAACAAGATCGAGCGAGCAATATTTATTTTTGAATATAATACGGAGAGTTTTAACACAAACACACACGCATAAAACTTGTTTTAACAAAGCAAATGTGCAAATAATGAATCTTTTCACTTAGAGACTAATATCTCCAGTCTTCATTCAAAATTGGATCTAATATTACTTATATTAAAGGTTATATTACAGTAATGTACGACCAGCCACGTTTGACCCACATTTCGTTCGTAAACTCAAGTTTATTGTCAATATCATTTGAATACGATTGGTCATAATGTATTTGAAACATTGTATTTATGTTTCAAGTTTTTGAGGATATACTTATCCGGTTAGAAGGTTCATATGTTTTTTGGTATCGCAAAAAAATATCATTGTTTTTTAGGGATATTTCTTTATGGTCTGACGTATATAGTGGCAAAGAAGTGGATTACGTCAAAACTAGATGTATTTCATGGGAAAAGACATCAGCTTAAAATAATCTGGCTGAATATTGAAAATAATTTGAGAAAAACCTAGTTTGAAGTACGTCATCGATGTATAAATAAATTGGATTACGAAGAAATAGATTTGTTTATTGCACATCCGAAAACACGTTGATTCTATCAGTAATGTTATAACTTATAAATAGTAGAGAATGTTTCTCCTTTAAAAATCTTTTAATTATGATACGCTCTATCAAGCATAATATTGCTATAATAAGCCTTTGCTTGTCAAATGTTTGTTTTCAATCAAGTGCATAGCATCATTGCCGCTAGAGTTTTTACTCCTTCAGAAATTTGCAAATTTTAAATTGCATTTTTGGGGTATTTAGGGGTAAAAAATATTATATGTATATATTTTTGCTATAGATCAAGATCAATCATTTAAGACCAAATAAAAAAAGATTCAACTAGTCTATTTTAAATGAAATGAAATGAAATTATTATACGAGGTAACGCATAATATGAAGCTTGGAGCAAAGTAAACTGTGTACTGTACACAGTTTCCTAAAACTTGTCATGCATATTTATTTATAAAAGACAATTTTATAAACATTAATAACATACAAATTATGAGGGTCGCAGACTACCCATGTTCGTTAAAAATTCAAAGAGAAATGTCAACTGCAATGTATATTTCTGTAAAATCGTTGTATAAATTGATATTTTTGATAGAGACTTCTATCAACTATCCTTACATTTCACATATAAACATGTACCGTAAGATGTAGAATTATACCAAAGCGGATAGCGTACGAAGCCGGGAGCAAAGGTGATGGTAACGGTTGACACAGAAACAGCATCAATACTAACTGTCTAGTGGGTATTATTTGTATCGGTACTGCGGAGTTTGTTTATATTAGTGGAGGGCTGCTTGTACCAATGTTATATATCGTCTAAACTAATATTATGATGCATGGAAGAGATTGCTTTTTGCTGGCCGGCCTTTTGTACGAAGATTTAAACCTGTTTTTTTATATATATAGTGCTTCTATATATTTGTAAAAAATCGTACAATAAAGAGTTAAAAATAAATAATAAATTTCATAAGGATTTGATTCCGAAACCTCTGGATCATTTGAATTAACAATTTTATTTTTATAATGCTATATAATCCCTGATGATTTTGAGCTGTATTTTATTATAAAATTATGAGTTGATAACTTATGCACTGCTATTAACAAATATGAATGGATGTAACTCTGGTGGTGTTTGAAAGTATAAATCTCAATCAGGAAATAACTGGTTGACAGATTAAGATGAAGTTTGGTTGACAAGAGTAGTATAGTTACTATTGGAAACCAGTGTGTAGGATTGTCCAGAACGTAAATTACAATATATACAGTGCAGTAGTCTATGATGATTGGATATATAAACCCTTCTCATTTTTAAAGGTCGAAGAAACAAGAAGAAACACGTTTAGAAAAATATCGTTTTGTTAAGATAAATGTAATTTAAATAATTACGAACAATTACAACGTCGCAACTATAACTATTGAGCACGTACATCTAATTTGTATACATTACCTTCACGTAACAGGTAACGCCGGGCCGTACCGGTGATGTCACAAGATTCACTCATAAAAACCCAATTTTTCAGGTGCATAGGAGTTCCCATACAGATGAAAACTAATTTTTGGATGTAGTGTTCTTTGAAATGGGTGAGTAATAAAGACAATCACAAGATTATTATAGAATCATCCTTGATGATTACTCAGAAAAAACATTCGAATCAAGACAGGAAACGCAGGTTTTATAAGAAGAATAGATTCCTGTCTTAAATGTCCATAATGTATAGGAATTCTCTTTGCTCAAAATTTCATAGATACAGTCGTACATTGAGAGGCATTTCGCGTTTTATAAAGAGAGTATTTTACATATGCACTACCATCCATCAACGTTAATAAAACCTTACGAACACACCTTCTATGAATAGATAATAGCCAATCAATACTTAGGCCAGTGAATCATTTGCGGAGTTAAATGTAGCGAAGTATCTGTAACGGTTGACCCAGATAGTTCAGGTTACCCAACAAGTTACTAACAGTTACACCTAACATCCTGATATGGGGCCTCTCGGAACTTGGATGGTGAGATAACGGAGCCTTATGACGCGGATATAAAATTTTATTGGAAGTGGTAGATTTGATCTGCTTAAGGGGATTGGAGGCAATTAGATACTATTAGCAAATACGTGAGCGACACTGTCACACCTTGCTTTGTTGAATTGTAGCCCTGGAGCGCAGTGTGCAGAGGTACTTCTTGCTCATCTCTACTGATTGGCTCAAACCACCACATTCGCATACAAATAGGCTCCGGCATTGATGTCACTTGTTTGAAGTGTCCCTGCTGTTGTATTCACTTATATACGGTTTGAAAGGCAATATTATAACATAAAAGTAATAACTGGTAAGAGACCGCTAAGGAGCGGGCAAGATGGAGTGTTCTCGACTCGGAGGACCAAACCCACTTCGGGGTTTCAACGCTATAAGAGTAAGTAAGGTAACATGAAGTTTCCAAATAAAGTCTGAATCTAACAACATAGTTGTATTGAAAAAGGCTATGAAAAAACTTAAACGTGGATACCGATGATGCATAAATATCATACTTCCAGTATCGTTTATGTTATAGTCCTTCGGACGATATAGGTCACGACTCTCAATACTAATAAACTTCGCAAGGTATGATATGGTGCAAAACATAGTTTAGATCCAGTTTCTTTAATCCGTAGAAATGAGAGAGAGATAAGATTGAGACACCAGGCCACATAACTATAATGCCTTTCTCCCCCAACTGCTAAAATATCTGAGGTAGAATACCAGCTATTTTAAAGATTTATTTCAATCTCAAATCTGCACCTAACTCGAAGTATCAAAATAGTAAAAATCAAACTTTTGATACAATTTCTTGGCACATTATAAATAGATGACAATTCATTGTTAATTCAGAATGTTTAATTTTTGTGATGTTCAATGAAATTAAAGCAATTAGTTTTTAGATAATTTATATTTTTTATCGTTACCTCTTGATGGAACTGCATCTTATACAAATGTGGAACTATTGAAGTGTTTTTATGTACAAATCAATCAATTATTTTTTTATCAATTAGTAATTATATTTTATCAATTTTATTTTTCGTACAATTACCCCAATTCTTTTTTTATAAAATTTCTTATATAGGCGGTGATGTGTGTTACTTAATTAATATATTTTAATATTTAATTAAAAAACGATTTGTCATGTCTGGTAGCATATATCCCCGTGCTATTATCGGCTTTACTGGAAGCCTTTACGGATCTTACACTTACTAGGAGATATAATTCCGTCGATAATTGCGTACACATAATCACGTTGGCGTTTTTTGGTTCATTTACGGTATATGCTACTAATTATATTCGAGGTATCGGTATAAACTAATAAGTGTAATCGTGGAATTGATACCTCGTATTTCTTTTTCTGATATTTTTAGGGTTTTGTTTAAATGGTAAATGGTAAAAAACGGGGCTCTTTTACTAAGCCTCCACTGTCTGTCTGTCTGTTTATCACCAGGTTATATCCCATAAACCTTGATTAGTTTAACAAATTTAAATATTGTGTTTTCGTTGCCGCAATAACAACAAATAATAATATATTTGGGGGGGTGTTTGAGGCAAGCTAAATACTTGCCTGTCCCTGTACTATTATATCACATGGAACTGCAGACCCGGCGGTGTGATTTTCATCCAAATCGATTCCGATATATACTTTCGCATTTATAATATTATTTTTAAATAATGTACCTACATACGGCTATGTTACAAATTGATTTTAAGATAAGAATGAAAATTCGACCAATTATTGTAGGACATACATAATATGTCATATTTATATCTGTTACGCAACAATTTGATTATCCTATTTGGAGACTCTTTCCAATTATAACTATATGTAATTATATTTCACACATATATTAGGCTATTTTAAGATTTAAAATAGCCTAAAATATATGAGAAATAATTTACGTATATTTTATTTAGTAATAATTTATTAATTACCACTAACATGCAAAAAACGAGATAAAAAGTTTTAAAATAACCTACGATTTAAAGTTCAACGGTATAAATAGAGATTATCGTCAGTTTTTGTTAATTTGCGGATTAAAATACCGTTTTAAACAGCAATATATTTGATAGTATCATTAGCTCAGTGGGTCGAATAACGGTTCGTATCCTGACCTGCATACCGGCAAACATTATATTTTATGTGCAATTATAATTTTCGAGTTAGTATCCTTTTATGTGAGTGGGTGGCAAATTGCTAATAGACCCAATCCAGTTCTAAGCATGTTTAATTTAATACAGTCCATCCATTCAGTTTTAAATTTTTAGTGTGAAATGAAAGAAAGAAAAAGAGCTTCATTGCCATTTATACAGTGACAAAACAAATAAAAAAAAACTAACAGCATAAGCGTGGCAATTGGGCAGACTCAGATATGATGCTGTTTTTACACCCACAGCGCTGCTTTTCAGTCTCACTATTTCCCACCACTATTTCACAAAAGCCACCAATACCAATCCAATAACAAAAATGTGGTTTATCTTAAAAATACTTACACTCGTATTCACAAACGATACTTGTGTAAGTAATGTAATACTATGCGAAGTAAGACATTTCTCAATGCGTTCCAAAAGTCTTTAATTCAAAAACAATAAGATTTAATTTAAACAAATAACAAATTATGGCTATGAACGGTGATTACTTAACATCGGGTGGACCACGTGATCCTTTTCTGTTTCATGACATAGGCTAATAAAAATAAATCTTACATAGATCTGTTTACATTCTTATGAACTTTCTTCCTGACTTTTTAGACTAGTGACAATGCCTGCGATACTTTTTTCGAATGTTCAATGGCGGAGGTGACCACATAAAAAACAGGATTTCATATAGTATTTTATTATGTTTGTTTTAACGCGAGTACTTTACATATCAAATAAAGGCTATTAAACGGATTTTAAACAGGTTATATAATAATGTACTATAATTATATATTTATCCAATAAGGATTTTGTATTCATTTAGTCTTTACCTTCCTCAAATTATATTAGTGTGATAACGTTTTTTCCATAAGTAAATAGTTTTATCCTTAAGTAAATAGTTTTATCGTTATAGAACTTTACCCAAGCCATTATATAATACCATTAGTATACAATTAACTTTGTTGGCGTAGTCTTTTTTTATTTTGAAATTCAATAATTTAGAAAATTATTCGTCTAAACCAAAAATAATTTAGAAACCTTTATAAAAGTCTTCTCTTTTTTTTATAAATTAATGGCTTCTTTCCCACAGGATTTTGCCGTTATCAAGTAGTCGTGAAGTATTCCAATTTTACAGATGTGATGCTCATTTAAAATAGCGTAACTTTAAAATTAAATCCATCGACGTTCACCGATGAATACGGGAATTGTTTTTTTATCCATTAGTTACATGTATGGAGTGCCAGTACTCCAAATATATTTTTTAAATCCTATGTACAATTTAAGAAGACGTTTTCATCATATAGAAATTCGTTGAAATCCATTTACTATTACGTATGAAGGAAACGGTCTGGTTACTGTTTAATTATGTACGATTGTTACCACCTTTTAAAATTATTAAAAATAAATAATAAAAAATACGTATTTATTTTGTACTCAAATGTCATCAAAACGAGTCATTGCAATTAAGTATGTTTATTATTGCTGGTTTTTGCAATAATTACAAAACCGACCTTTTTTATATCGGTTAATATTTATAATTATCTTAATAAGTTATAATGGAGAATGTTACTAGGTATGTCAAATAGGTTGAAAGTTTGTTACAGTATAGCTTGTACCTATACAAATACACTGTTCTTTGTTGCAGTCAAAAATACCAAGTAGATTTCATTTAATAAGCTTTTAAACTTTCGAGTTCCGCTAAAGTCACGTGACCGCTTGTGACGTCACAAAACAGACGCCGCGCGGGCCGCGCTACTTCGCAGCAACTATAATACGTGTGGGAAGCGCTATAGCGAGCGCATGAGCTGTCTGTTTTATGACGTCACACCGCCGCAATCGCCGCGTCGGGCGGTTACGATTTGTTTTGCTTATAAATCAAAAACTAATTGACGTAACAAAATAATTTTTTCAACAGTATTTTTTAGTTAAAAAAAACAATATGAAAAGCTAAAAATCAAAATTTGTTAACATTCTTCATTAAGGCATTATTTGGTGAAGATAAATATTGCGATTTTTCTAAATAATTTACACCACCTACATTTTTTAAGTACTTTTTTCTTTATTTATTTATAGAGGATATCATATTTTTTAAGTTGCTTTTAACATGTTATATTTTCCTATAAAATCAATAGTTACCTGGAAGAGATGGCTCTGTAGCTATAAGGTCGTCTATTGTGCTTGATTTCTACACACTTTGATGACCTGGCCTACTGCGTCACAGTGGATTTGGCAATGGTCAATTGCGCTGAAGTAGAAAATTATAATGCGATAAACATTTTAATTTTCTACTGTCCGGGTGTTTAGTGGTCTTGCCTTCAATATATTCAGCAGAGATGACTTTGTTCTGATATGTTAATTTTTTGTACTACCTCACCCAGCAGCGTCATTAATGGAGGAAACATTTTTTTTCCGCCTTTATCCATGTTTAAAACCGGCGTATATATCCCAAAGTTAGGGATATATACGCCGGTTAAGTACCTTATTCGTAAATAAATAAAAAACTCGTGACAGTGTATTATTTATTTACGAATAAGGTACAAACTTTGAATTTCAAGACACACTTGTTTTAAGGTATTTTTATTTATTTTTTTTTATTTTTTATATAGTTATTCGCAACACGTAGGAAGAAACAGAAGACAATAACTAAGGTATATACTTCGTACGCCTTATTGCTAAAAAGCTATTTCTTCCAGGCAACCTGTTAGAAAAGGATATATGAGAAGGGTACACGATGGTGCAAAACAAACACAGAGGTGTAAGCTCAACATCCTTAAGACACGTTTAGCCGCCCCTGGTCTTAGGAGCGTCGATTTGAAACAGGTCATAAAAAGGAGTTCGTAGCAGTTTTCGTGTAGCACGACTTGCTACGAAATCCAGAAATCTTTTAATTGTTATTATTTTATCTATAATAGTTGTTATTATCATTGTATTTTCTTTCCTTTTCATTTTACTTTCATTGTCTGTATTTTACTCTATGTTTGTTATTTATTGATATTGCTTGTGTATGGAATAAACTTTCTTTCTTTCTTTCTTTCTTCAAATAATAATACACTTTTGTTTCAATCACTTCCTTATCTTTTTATCTAGCTTTCAACTGGAGATGAATGGTATATTCGTAAAAGCTCTATCAAATTTCCTATTTCAAAATTGTAGTCTATCCATCTTTTTTGAATTTTTATGTTCTGTACAATAAAATTTTATTTGTCGGTTAGCTGTTTTAATTTCTTTTTAATATTTTGAACTTTCATAATATAAGTATGTGTTCATTCGTTTGCAACACTTTACATAACATAACTTTATATTCTAGTTTTACGATATCAAACTACTGTGTTGGTGTTGCCATAAAATAAAACTGATATAAAGTGAACTGAGATTATTTAATCTGTGGCAAGGCGGAGTATCAAATGACAGTATAAATTGTAGTTATCTGATATGATACGTTCCATAAAAGCAGGGTAGTTCGACGGCCGGTAACGGTGCTCGAACTGGGTCAGAAGGCTTCGCTAATATCAGATATACCGTTAGCACTGATCACATATTTAGTTGACCACTTTATTCTGACCTCTGTAACGTTCGTTGACATTTGTGGAATTGGGTCACGCGTTTGGTTCGCGGCACCTTGCTAGCAGGTATTGTTAGTGTAGGTAAACATATTTAAAGTTCTTTTATTTGAGTAAAAATATGGATAGAGAAAACGTATAGAGAGAAATTGCCTGCATTTTACTCATATAAAAAGACTAAATACCTAAAATGAGAAACGATAAAAAGTTCAATAAATACTAATGACAAAAAATGTCCTTTAAACCAAACATGTTTTCAAACTTTCTTTAAAAAAATGTAAAGACATTTAATCTGAGATTACAATCTATCTATAATCTTTGATATATTATTGAAAACGGCTGTTATTAGTCATGGCCAAAAACAAATTCCATATTTAAATTCGAAAAAGCAAATTCAAAATCGTTCCATCCACGACAAGATTTAGGCAAAGGATGACTGCATACAGCCAAAATTTTAAGCCGCGTACACATACCGCGGAAGTCCTACACGAGGTGGTAATGCATATGTAATCAAAGGTATCGATTGAGGTTGCGTAACGGACAAACGACATGCGAGTGCATGTAGCTGGGGACCTAAATACCAGCTCTCAATATACGGAGCAAATTGATTGTCATCTATGTAACATCTGAATACTAAAAGGTTAGCTTGAGGAAATAAGAAATGTTTACAAGAAAATCGAATTTTTAATAATGTAGTTCTTTTCGTCGAAATTGGTATGTAAATTTTCAGTTTAAATGAGTTACTGCCTTTTTATAAGTTTGGTTCTATCGTGTATAATATTTCTTTCAGCATTAAGATTTAGAAAAATATTGACAAAAAAAAGAAATTCCATTAATAAAAGTAGTTCAGTAGTTTAGAAAAACCAAAAAAAACAATCTTTTCTCTTTATTTTATTACTTTACACATATAAAACGCTCTGATATTCTAAATGTAACATATTCTTATGAAAATTAAGATTAATTCATCGTGTCATATATTGAATAAAGATTACTAACATCCTTTACCATGACTGTAAATTTCAATAGCGGATATAAGATACCCAGAATGTATTAAAACGGATGTCACTTATATCCTTGTATTGTTTTGCGTATATAATTCTGCAAATTATAAAACAAACCCTACTTCATGTAGTTCACGTAGCTTTAGACGACTTAATTCATCCCACTCCCATGAACTACTACGATTCCAGGTTTCTTAAAAAGATTCCTTTTTACCTCCTATACCAGAGGTTCCCAAACTGTGCGTCGCAGTAGTTATAGGGGGCGTTTCGAGGATTTCATTACTCACCCCCCCTTCATGCAATTATATGTCCCCTTAATCCTATTTGAAACTAGAACTCACCCCCCGTTGACACTAGGGCGACTAAACATACAACTATATAACTAAACTCGTAGGTGCTTCGCGGATTGAAAAAGATTGGGAATGCTTGTCCTATATTTATTTATTTATTTATTATTAATTTGCTTGAACATGAGTACTTAAAGGTGGAAAACAATAATAGGAGTCACATACATGTTCTGCCCGATAAAGGGCGTGCAAAATTATGAGTAGTATACATTTGAACATACGATACAATCAATATACACAATACAATATACACACATGTTTTAAGTCCAATTTTACATTGTTATTCATACATTAGAATAAAAAATTACATTACATTTGAAAATTAACTAGTTAATGTTTTTTTTTATATAAATATGTTTAATTATACATTATTTAAAAATTCTTGCACACTGTAAATACAATACAATATAAACAATATATTTATACTACAACTAGGTATTTAAAATTACTCTCACTAATTTCGGAATTACAACAAAATGTTTGTGCTAGTAAGTGTTAGTTCCAATTTGTGAAACAAATAATAAAAAAATAATAATAAAAAACAATAAAAATGTTGTAAGTTCGATTCACACGCCAGATAAGTTTCAAATCTTTCGCGGAACATTGGTTGAGAACCAGTAGTTCAGAAGAAATGGACCGGAAGGATATTTAGAGATAAAACTATGTCGCGATTTCTAACGTAAAAGAAATAAAAAGCTAAATATATCGACCTGGTTTGTTTTAAAAACTAAATCGATTTAGGCGTCGTAAAACAAAATTTACGATATTTTTATCAATTCATTTTATGCGTTTTTTCTGTGTTTCTGAGTTGATTATGTTTTACCACATCTGAAGAGATTTATCAGAACCTAGGCCAATACCACTTGTGTTAATAAAGTAATTAAATCATTAATACGCAAAAACTCCTTTTTACGAAAATTGCTTGGACGGAGTAGTGAGAAATAGAGTCCACGTTTAATTTTTATGTTGGAGAAGTGCAGGAAGCTAATAAGACTACGTATTTTATTTTAATTCTTATTAAGAAGGGTAGAGAAATATTTTTGAAATAAATAAATAATAATAATAATTTATTTATTTCTGATCAAACAAATAACACAAACATTATACATCATAGGCTTAAAAAATAACATTGATAAGTGGCACCCGATCTAATCAGAGTTCCGAAGAACTCGCTTGTGTGACAGGCACTAGCTTCTGCCCTGATACATTTTTTTCAATAGCCTTAATTAATACATATGAAATATCTTGAGTATAGAAATTAGCGAAAGGGATGAATAAAGATAGA
>LQNK01000711.1:89587-196968 GCA_001586405.1 Phoebis sennae
CTAAATAGACCATTTTCATATGAATATATAGTCAAGCGTGGTTTCAAATGAAAGTTCTTGACTTACACGCAAACCACTAGTTTATTGAGGGATTTTTAACCAACTACATTATCACTGATAACAAAACGAAACGAAGCGAGCGAAGTCGCACAACACAGCTAGTTATCATATAAACGATAATTTCTCTCCATATATAATTTCCGCTAAGCCATTTTAAACCCTGACCTTGATCAGACGGATTTGCGTGGGACGTGACGTCACCGACCTAATAACAAGAGGATGTTACGTCTAGCTCATTGCGGATAAGGCTGTTTCATTCTAAAATGCATCTAGTATTGCAACAACACCGTATTCCATACATTTTAATTATCTATAAAATTATAAACGTCCCTAGAAATCAAAGGGCGTTCTATTTTGCGTTGTCCTTGACGTTAAAATAACTAGGTTACAATGATAACGATAGTTTCTTTGATTCTTTTTTTAGTTTTTAATGCATGGATCTTATATTTTAAGCGTTTTTAGATGCAATGTTTATAACAGTTCATGGATGATGCACCCCCAATCCAATTTATGATAAATATCACACAGAATTTGGGTATATGTCAGACTTTTTGACCTACATACTCCTTTGGCTTCTTGAAAAATACATCAATATTGCTTCTATCCTGACTCAGAAAAAACCTCATAAATCTATACCATCATGTTTTAGCTTAGTTCCTTCATCTCACAGACTTAATATTTGCATAAACTATATTAAATTATAACCCTGGTAACCGCAGTGACTCTAATGACCTTATGTATTTCGAATTGTGCACATTTAGTACTGAATGTATTTTTATTTTGCTTAGTAATATGTTTATGGTTAATTATTTGTTGTAGAGACGGATAGAGCTAATTGATCTAGTTCACCGCAGAAGAGTGATAAATTAAATATTCCAGGAATTATAGTTCAAATTGTGAATATGAGTTTCTAATGATTAATGATTCTTTCGGTCTAATTAGGATTTTCCAATGGGGTAGTTGACTATTTGTTTTAATTATCGTAAATGAACTATTAACAATCAGGCAATAGCTTTATATTTTTTTTATATTTGGACATATAAGAAAAATATAATCATGTAAAATTTCAAATTAGACAGAAAGGGAAATAATACCTTATAATGTCAGCTACCTATCGTCATACAAAACTGTCTGTCAAGAAAAGGGCAAATAATAACATTGGAGACCGAATAACCAGTTGAGTTTTATATCCGATTTAAATTTTGGCTATAGTTATTTTTCCATTTCTCATATGAAAAGTTGTTAAAAAGGAAAATTTTAACTTAAGTGACAAAAAGATCAGTTATTGTTATTTTTAGGTTTATTTCGTTTACGTTCGAAGTTGCAATCTCCGAAAGTATTAATCCGATTGAAATGTTACAGAATTTTGAACGTATTATGCTTTAAACATTAATATATTTATTTACAGTTCCTAAAACACCACAAGTCTAGACCAATTAAATAGACAATCGGGTGATTTAAATCACCCAACTGATGAGTTCAATCACAACAGTATACATAATATACTAAATATGATATGTAATTATTATTCCATTCGTGCAAAATCAATAATTATTATAATTAATATTTAATTAAAATAACTATATACAAATTTTCCTCAAAAAAAACATGTTATGAGCCTATCTATTAGTGGATATTAACATTAATATCACGCCACCACTTGGCCCAAGTAACAATCGTACCGGAATAAGTAGTTAATTATGTACAAGACAATTGCTGTAAATCGCGGAAAATTTCATGAAATTACGAGTTAATCGCCTGAAGAATTGAATATGTCGATATGAAATTGTATCAATAAGTCGACTAAATCCTGTTGATTTTATTATTAGAACAATGTTTCATATGTCATAAACAAATACAAGATATAAAGTGGGCGTAAACTATTGACCTTGGGGTAACCCCAGGTAAAACCTGTCGTTTGATCGAGTACAATTGATTATAAAGTATTTCAAATGCTACCGTTTCGTGTATTTCATATCTAATCCTGATTGTACTTGTGATTTCGTATGAAAAAATTTCTTAATAAAAAAAAATGGTGGCCATATGTTGACAACGCTAAATAGGGTGATATTAACCTTTAATCCCCAGTAATCGTTCAAAACACGATCACTAATACATAGAAAGTTTATTTCTAGTAATTTACAACTAATGCTACGATCACAACCAGGTCAACACTATGACTCATCTCAAAGCAAGTCCTCACTTCACCCCTCATTTCTTAAAGCGAAGGTGCCAAGACATATTTTACAGTTGTTGTTGCAGATGTTATTTAAAATCAATATCATATCGCTTAAAACTTATTTCAAACTCTCTTCATACACAAATACCTATTGTAGATATTGTATTCTCTTCAGAAAAATACTAGTCCTACCTTTCTACATCTACTATGGTCTTCACTATTATTTTTTACAAATAGCGGACTGTACCCTAATTTTTCAAAGAATTAAATCCAGAATTCTATATAAATCTCGAAATTTCCGAAACGCCAACACAACAAACTTCACTACACCAAACCAAAATTATAATTCTATTGACCTAGCATGGGAGCGTCGAATTTCTCTCAACTAATGGCAATACAAACAAGCTTTCTATCGTCCGAAAATTCGCCTCTCACAACCTCTCTCTGTTTATTTTCTCCTAGTACATATGACCGTCGACGTTTTTTTTTACCACCGCCAAATTTCGAGTTCATTGTGCCAGTTTGCTGGTGGTACCGTTTGCCGACCTACCTCCACATAATGTACTTTTTTCGTACAGTTAGACAACATTTGAATGCAATGAGATGTTTAGCAATAATGTACGGATAAGCATGACAATGTGGTTAACGCCCTTTGAGGAAACAGCTAAGTAATCATACAAAATCATATTAGCAGTTCTTTTAACGTATCGTAAGAAATTAGGAAAGTTTTTGGGGCAAAAAAATTTCTTGGTTCCTGAAAACTTAATACATACAAGCATAATGTTCTACTATTATTAAATTAGATGTAAACAAAGACGTCTAAAGATTGTTTGTTGTCGCATTTACCGCTCGCTCATCGCGGAATGAAAAACTGAAAACAAAGAAATTCCTCTTACACACGGCCCCGCGATTAATTATGCAAAATATATCATGCACGCACGGTTAAATCGAATCATAAATTCATTAATGAACAACAATGCACGCGTCGACTTCCTCGAGAAAAGCCGCGAAACAATCATTTTCTTTGCCTGTCACCTTCGCACTACAGTTATAATCCGCCGAATTAAAATGCTAGTTGTCACGTGTTTGTGATACTCTTCGTGTAGTACCACCCGTTCATGGCCGTGCTTTTAGGCAAATTGGGTGAAAGGTGAACGAACCGTCGAATCATTTCACCGGCCGTTGACTCACGACACTGCGATTCCACTGCTATCATTATTGGCCGAATTTCTAACGGCGGCATGACATTCGGAATTTGAATTTGACGATTCTTTGTGTTTGACGTTTCGAATTCGAATGGCGTTCGCGCCAAGATTTCATATGGAAATCGGATACCCGTAACTATTATAGAATGAGTTGTTACAAAATTATCAGCTTTCAATTGGTAGTAAGTGATTACCTTATCGATAACAACTATACAACGTTCATTTACTAACTATACAATTAAAAGATTCATTTATTCGTATTCCTAAATCTCATGATTTCTTACTAGCATACATTTTATTATGAAACTGCATCTTAACATGTTGTTCATTCTATGATTTAGAAATCGAACGCTGCGTCATGTGGACATTATGACGTCTGTCTTCAAGGCAGTGTTATTCCCCTCTTATGAAAGCGTCTTTAACACTTACATAACGCAAACAGTCATCATATCGGCATGAATGAAATGAAAAAGTTCAAGGAAATGTTGGTTGACTCAGCGTTTGTTGTTTCGTAACTTTTGGACGTAAACAGTGCTCGAAGGTGAAGTAGAACGTGTGGTTCGAATTTGATACCATTCGATGACCGATAACAAATTTGGACGAAACTATCTGTGACTCACTCAATCTAAATTTTAAGCCACTAGCATCAGTCTTTACGCTTATAGTTTAGTTTTTAAAGATCTACCTTCATCCCTCGCAGACATTCTTAGTAAGCACTTCACTAGTACTTCACATCTGTGGTAAGGATCGGATAATAATTATATAACTGCCTTTCTTAATCCACGTAAGTAACAAAGGTGCTTTACGATAACCGAAGGGATAGAGAGAGAGTTGAAATCGAGAAAAAGGGAGAAGGCTAGGACAAATTGAGTAGATAAAAGAGTCTCTAATAATCTCACTCCTCATGAGACAAACGATGTCATTGAAAAATGGTCAATCTTCTATTGCGGGGTAGGAAACTTCCCACCTTTTTTGCTTGGCTGTTGACTGTAATGCTTGGATGGATAATAATTTTACTTAGAGAGGTAAAACGATAGACATAAGGCTTATAGTATTAGTAAAGAATTGATACATTGATATGGGCTAATGTGAATTCCTATCGCATGAATCCTTTGTTATCTAGATAGTCGTTGACTTTACTTCCAGACCTTAAAAATGACATGCAAAATTTTTTATCACCACAAATATGGGGTGTTTTACTATCTATTGCAAAATGGACTCAACGATGAGTTATTAGAGTATAATTTAGCGTACCGCGAGGTGGGGTCGATGACTTTTCGCCTATTTCTATTCGGCGCGGAAGGAACCATTGCACGATATTCGGACGTTGCTATCCTGACTTAGGGCGAGTGTACACTGACAGTGTTTTCTTATGGCCGTTTTCAATATTCTATCTATCCCTTGTATTGCTTATTAAAGTTAGACAAATCTATCTATTTGCACTAACTTTAATTTCAATATCCTAATGACGTATAAATTTGCTATGACCTTTGTCTATCTATTGTCATATAGTTTTACATAGCAATCTATCCATAATCATTGATACATTATTGAAAATGGCCGTTATATGGTTGATTATTACACGAATAGTCAAAAATACAGCGTAAACATAGCTTTAAAAATAACTGTCAGCTAGTAAACAATCACAGATTAACCTAATAAGAGCATGGTTAGCCTCCACGGAATTTATATGGGTGAAAACAATTCAAATTATTCTTAATTCAACTTCGTTTATTTTTACAATTTTTCTTCCGTTCTATCGTTTGCTGTTTAAACTAGAAAAATAACTAGTTTTCTAAGTTATATGAAAGTTCGCCATTGTTCAAATTTTAGTCTATAAAAATTTCTAAGAGGATTTAAGAAATTAAATAGCGTTGGTATTGAAATACCACATTTCGAACATAAGTATCGCTTTAATACTCATTTCGTTCGACCTAACCCAATGTAATTGTATATGTAGCTAAATTTATTCAAAGCATTTGCCAATGAACTATGACCTTTGTTAGTTGACAATATCAGGGATTTATTTCGAGTCAGATTTTTCGCCAAATATACGATATAGATGAACCAGAATACTCATGTATGGTATGAGTATATTCACTGTTCAGAAACCACCTAGACTAGGATAATATCTGGGAGTTAAAATTGTAGTTATAGAATACAGGCAAGAAAAATGTATCATTTACTAGCTGTTCTGGGCAGCTTCACTCCCGTAGCATGTTATGCCTCTGACCTAGTTATTCAGTGAAGATCCAGCTACTTAATGAAGAAAGATTTTTTAAAATCGGTCCAGTATTTTTTGTGACAACATTACAAACATATAAATGTTTCCTCTTTATAACGATAGTGAAGATTTGCTGACTTTATTTAAAAAAAAAACATCAAATATTTTGATCCTATATGGATGTATCTTATAGTAAAAAAAATTCTAAATATTTTTTAAATATTAAAGTGCATTCGGACAATGAACAATCCCCTTTATAGTGCAAGCCACCGCCTTAGCACTAGAGGATATTCAACTTTCTGAGCTATGAAATTGCTCAAAATTCGCGAATGGGACATTTATTTACCTTGCACTTCAATTTATACTATTCTTTTAATCAAAGATATAACTTTTAATAAATTATGATTGGGAATTAAGTGTTGGATGTATACGTTGAGGTATAGGGAGATTTTATTTTAGTAGTAACAACATTAATAAGTTTATGTCTTTTAAAAAGTCGACTAGGAAAATATGAAGGCTGTCTTCATTATAATGAGATAATAATATACGACTATACATAATATTTACCTTTTGTGCGTGTACTTAATTAACGAATTTATTTTCACCTGAAAAATAAACAGATTAAAAGTAATGTTTACTTCATCAGTATTGTCTTGGTTAAGAACGCATTGGGTTACGCAATGGGGTAGTTACCATCAGATTTGGACTTGGTCTGAAAGGCGAGCTTTTCGGACCTTCTGGCTTTGCTGTATGATTTGTACACAATTTCATTAAAATTAAAAAGAGGTCTATAAGTTTATTTATTTCTTTGATTTCACGCAACTAGATCGATTTCGTCTTAAGACCTTGTATCAAAGAAGCTGTGGGATAAAAACATTCGAAAGTAAAATTATAAACGGAAGGTAGTTTTATAATTATAATAATTATTGTCTCAATTCCGTGTACTTAGGAAAAGACCGCATGCAGTTAAGGTCGGTGACCCCACTAGCGCATCCACATTTTGGCTAGCTCATACAATACGTGATGGAATTTTTTAATTTCGTCTCGTTCACACGGATTAATATATGTTGGGGAGTGAGCGAGATAGTTATAGGGCCACCGAGATGACAAATGGGCTTGATAAGGTGGTTCGTTAACTCATATGTATATATCGGATATGTTTTTGGCAAAATTTGTACCCATGCTTCATATTTTTCAAATTAATTAAACCTAAAAATAATATAACTAGCTGATCCACGCGGCTTCGCTTCCGTAGCTTAATATTATATATAGCCTATAAAATATAGTCTATGTTACGCATGGTTAATGTAGCTTTCGAATGGTAAAAGAATTTTAAAATTGATGTTTATAAGTATGGAAAACTTTATCCAACGATAACTTGAGTATCGTTTCCAATCTTGATGCGATAGTTAGTAATGAATCGAATAATTTAGACAAAAGAAAATTTCGAATTCGAAGATGAGCGAAATTGGTGGGGGGTTACGTTTATGAAGAAGGGGAAGTCTAATAGAATTTCACATGTATAAAGCCGAGCGTGGTATCAAATGAAAGGTCTTGATTTACATTACAAAACGATGTCTAGCTCGGAGTGAGCCACTCGTAAATTATTTGACATGATATAGTTTAATGTGTTCAGTTGTAGAGCTTCAGCACCTCTATTATGTTACATTTTTAAAGTCAATAAATAAAGTGTAATTTATCAAAATAATGTACAAATCTATTCAGGCTGGCGTCCAGAAAGTAGACGATAGCAAATTGCTTTGAATTAAGGGTCCAAAGATGTTAAATAATGTGCCTAATTGCAATATTTGGTTGTCCTAGAGCCTGCCTAGTCCTGTCCTAGACTTCTGCACCTCACAATAAATCAAAATCTGAAACATGATAATTGTATACAACGATTTCATCTCCCCGTTACAAATATTGCATTTTCCCCTAAAATCTCCAAATTCACGATCAATGTATTCCAAAATTGGCAGCATCAATTATTCATACATTGGACGTTCCCTAAATATATACTAATCTGTGAAAAGAAAGTTCGAGAAAGAATATAAATTGTTAAACCTAACTCGGTTCCGATTACATAAGCCGCCATTACTTAGTCAGCGACATATAATTTACTTCTATTAAACCTTGTTGACCGTTCCTTGAACCAAGGCGATTGCCATTCGTAATACATTAGGGAGATTTTTGAGAAATGTAGCGGTTACAAGGGTTGCATCTTTGCGGAAATTACGACGTCAATGGGACCTTGTTAAAGTAAAATCTTATTAAACTATTCGAAATTTGAGATGTTGTTAATTTACAAGGGTTGCATCTTTACGCAAATTACGACGTCGATGGGACCTTGTTAAAGTCAAATCTTATTGAGCTATTCGAAATTTCAGATGTTGATAAATTACAAGGATAGCATCTTTGTCGAAACCATGATGAAAATGGGACTCTGACGAATTCAAATCTAATTTTTATATTAAAAGATATTGATGGTCTTACGTGACGTCGATAGGACATTATCAAATTTAAATTTCGTTATAATACATTAGGGTAATTTTTCTGAACAAATTTTAGCGGATAATCGTTGCAGAAATCACAATTTCTATGAGAAAATGGGAATTTTCCAACTACTGCTAGTTTTTGCAGTTTCACCTGGTGAACTTCAAGGGTTCTAACTTTGCGAAAAATAAGATATAGTTGGGGCTTTGTCTAAGTCACATTTCGCTTGGTTATATAAGTTAAAGTCCGAAAATTTTCAAGGGCTTTATCTTCACGGAAACTCTGGCATTATTATGGGTCTACAAATTCCAACCTTAATGTTGACGGGCGCTGGTCATACTCAATATGTTATAAGGGTCGCATTTTCGCGGTCTTTACGACGTAAATGGGACTTAGTCGGAGTCAAACCGATATTTAGATTCAAACATATATTTAAATTACAATTAACTATAAATAGCATAATGAGGATCCAGAAATAGTAAATTTGCATTAATTACTGAATATTGGTACCAACATTTGCATTTATTGTCGCCATGTGAATAAGCAGATATGTTTGGCAGCTTTCCACTAAAAATCTAAAATATGGTATATTTGAAAGTCTCCTTAAAAGTTTTAACCATTAGTTTTTCCTTTACATTACACAAATGTTTATTAAATTCAGCGTCTTTAGTGTTCAGTCTAAATATCATCTGAATTTATAACTTAATATTCTTTACTTCTTTAAGGGCCTCATCTCGGAAACTACTGGTCCGATTTGAAAGATTGTTTTTGTGCTAGATAGACTTTTAATCGAAAAAGGTTATTTATAAAATTTACATTATGCGCTGAACCCATATATTATACAGTATTCAAAAATTTTGCTGTATAACATTGTGGTACGCGAGCGAAACCGCGCGGAACAGCTAGTGTGTAAACAAATTTGAGAATACCTAAGTGATATTAAAAAAATTGTTTAACTATATGTTCAGAAATATAATAAAATGTAACAAAGTTTATCTTTACATTTATTTTATTCATAAACCTTTGTCTTATTAGAAATACACTTTATATAACACGAAAGTAAACCAATAAGAATTATTAAACTAATAATGTATCAATCAGATTTTATTTTATTAACTATATTCAAAAATAAAAGATTTTTATTAACTTTTATTCGTGGTTTAAAGTGGAATTTTGTAATGCTACCTAGAGCGAAAGCACTACTAGAAACTGTAGATAAAAAATTTTACGGGAGGAGAAAATTCCTTAATTTTTGATGGGATGTAAAACATTCAAAGATTTCCGAAAATTAAAAAAAAATACCTACATTTTTCTTAGATGTGTGTATATAAGGTAGTTTAAATATGATGATTTCATGGTTTTCCTTTTATACATTTTCTTACAGAGATTTCATGTATAATCTTTATTATAATTGATCCTGCGATAAAAGTAATGGGTGTCATTTTAAAAGATTTTAGTGGGTTCGATTCCCAGATGGTAATGTTTAGGTAATGTTTTCTTTGAGTAAAATTTTCTATCTACAGTATAAAGAATACTTTTCCTTCAGTTGGTATTACAGAAATCCACACTGTATTTCTAGATTTTTAGATGTTTAGCAAACAATGAGAAGTACAAACTATGTTGGCAACCCTTCTGTATTTACAAAAAAACAGCCTGATTTCAATTCTACATCAATGAATATGAAAGCCATTTGTTTCTGTATGGAAATTGTATACATTTACGACTATATTTCAATATTTAAAAGGTTTATTCGAAAATACATAATTAAAACGTTTACCCCAGGTGATACTTTTAATTGTAAAAACAAAACATTTATTACTGAGTAATTGCAATGCATAAATACAATTAAGTTGACGTTTCATGACCTCTATTTTTCAATGGTTATTTTTTAATATACTGATTTCCTATTTTTAATTTTATAGATGTCAAAGTCTGGATGTGTTTGTATGCTTGTCAGTTTGTTAATCACACCGCAACTACTGAACGATTTTGATAAAACGTCGGATTGATATACACTATCAATTTAATTAGGTGATATGATACCTTTTATTGATGAATAAACCTGGGATTTAACGCGAGCGGAGCCTCGGGTACATACTGGTATTTAACAAAAGTATACGCATAGAATACGCATATATCAGTAATAGGTATACGCATAGAAACCAATCCATTTTTAGAACGATTTCAGGTGACATTAGTAAAAAATAAAATTTTGATTTTTAACCTATTTCTTTCATTTCCGAAAATTTGGTAGAAAAATATGTTAACATTTTGAAATTCCCTGCAAGAGGATAATAAACACATCAAACGGTCTTTGAATATCGGTTTTTTCTCAGCGCCAAGGGTGCTTCTGAAACCATAAGCGGTCGCCAACACCCTGTCATGTGACATCAAAAATTTACAATACGTCGACAAAATAAAATATTCTAATCGTATTGTCTTCTCCGTCCGTTATTTATGATTTACGATCGGCTACCTTAAGTAAAGGATAATTTTGAGAAATGGCCACCGTCAAAATTCATGCAATAAAATTTCAATACGTTTGTTGTTTTATGGTAAAAATGTTTAGTGTATTCATGTCCCATAGCGGTAGAGAGTTCCCGCTGAGACAAAACGGGAATATTTGTAAAACTGTTCTTAGGCGATTTTTTTCTACCTTTGTGTGTGTACAAAACAAGGTTTTAAACAAATTTGAATTGTATGTCATTGGGAAAGGGTTGTATTTTCAATGTTTTAGAGATTAATGGTTGGTTTCCGTTAATGCATTGTTTGTAACTATTTTGTTAACCCTTTATATTTACTGATCATGGTGACTCATTAGATTTTATAAAATATTGTCCTTATTGTATGTTATTTTTATTATATGTTAACGTGTAAGAAAACTCATAAACATACAAATTTTAAATAATTATATTTTGAAACATCGCAGCTTTCAATGTATTTCGCTGAATTAGAAACTTTTAATCATCTTTTCCTTTCCATAATTTGAATGAATAATTTATCAACTATAACACAGTGTAATAAAAATCTTAAAGGATAAACGTCGAACGATTCCCAATGCCAACCGCGCAGTAAGCTTCTTAAATTTTGCACTATTTATATAACAATAGTGTATTGTTTCAGGAAGAATTTAAATCCAGTAGCTGGCACAATTAAACAAAGACATTTCTTAACAATTTCTTCTGTAACAGCCCAATAAATTTCTCATACATAATTAGGTAAGTAACGGTTTTCAGAAGTGCGGGTCTCATAAACCTTTTGTTTTAAAGAAAGGGTGAAACGGGAGAGTGGCCAAATTTTGTTGCATTATATGACGATGGTTAGCTTTATTATGTGCTAGGTTTTTACTGTTTTCGATTGATTTAATTGCTAGTAGGTGTTAGAAGCGTTGATAATTGACTCTTTAATTGATTTACAACTGAGTCTTGGTCTTAATAAACAATTAACTAACTATAATCAAAGTAGGAGTTAAACAAGAACATTTGTTAGAAATGAAGAAAATATATAATATACTTTTTCTACACTAATTTATTTGTTCTTCTTCACTATTCGAAAGCTACATTATCCACAAGTAACATAGGCTATATTTAAAAGGCTTTTATATTTATCATTATACGTTGATAAATAAATGTCTAAGAACTTTACTATTAGCCTGTGAATTTATTCATGACCTAGCTACGCCCCGCGGTTTCAACCGTGTGTGTGACTTCTAATTCCTGATTTCCAAAATTAGAAGTAGCCTACATGTTATTCTGCATCCTTACCAAGTTTCGTCATAATCGGTTCAGTATATTTTGCGTGAAAGAATAACAAATACACATACATACATACGAACTTTCGTATTTATAATATTAGTAGGATGGAAGAATATTGAAGATTGAAGGCGTAATGAATGATTACAGTCTAATAAAAAGTCTAATGTTCAAGTTTTCAAAAACTCATGCAAATTTTTGGCTATTAGCAACATGGTCTCTAACAAATACGCTATTAAAATTGACTCTTAATTTTATATTTATGTGATGGTTTATATAACATGGTAATTAGCTGACGCGAGACGCTCCACGATTTTTACATCCGATAAATAATCATTGTTCGTGGACGTCAAGCAATGTTTTATTAACGAGATTCCCAAATATAAAATACTAATGTATTTCGATTTGTTTGTCTGTTACGTTTATTCAGTTATACTTTTTAGACTTAGGGCGGTAGTTTACAGTTTTTCTACAAAATCTTGAATTTTAGAGGCGTTTTCCTGGAAATAATCAGATTTTATAATAATTGATGGTGAAGGATTGGAAAAAGGGGTGGTCTTCTTAACGAAGGGTTTACAAAAATATGTAACAATTAGAATATAATAATTCTATAAAATAATTTGATATATTTTTTGGATACAATAGTTTTGTATTTATTTATTATAGTATTACGCATCTATTTTGCCATATTTATGGCAAAATAGTTGCGCTGATTAATCTCTGTCGAGATTTGCCACCATGGCCGAAAACGGTCAGGGTCTACACACACACACACACACACACACATACACACTACACGCACATAAATTTCTAAAACTCTTATGCCTCGGGTTGCCTGGAAGAGATCGTTCTGTAACGATAAAGCGGCCTTTTTTTCATTACCTATCTTATGAATCTTAAGTTTATTGGCATTAAATATAGAATATATAAATCAATATTTTTTTCGTTTTCATATACAAGTCTTTCAAATACAGTACATGAAAGGGTTAACGTACGTCGTAACGATATGACAAAATTTTTCATTGCAAATGAAAAACCGGTGTAGGCACGCTCTGCATTTTCTATATCCGCTGCTCGTATCTTATTTCAATAGTTTACAATTTATAAATCTGTCATGTATTCGCCAAATGCCGAACGATTGAATTATACGTATTGTAATGTAAAATAATTTAGAGTGGATTTTAATTTTATATTACAATATCTGCTTTAGAAACTTCTGGTGATGTAATTAGTTTTTTTAAGCAATGGTGTAGTAGTTAGGATGTTAACGGTCTTGGGTTCAGTATTCAGTGCAAACATTTTTAGTCAGCCCATGAACAACTACAACATCAAAATGTCGCAGTTGCCTTGCCAATGCAATAGTGAAAAGTTGGGAGAGGAGTAGAACAGGATAGGAGAGACAGGCATATATACACGCCGATCTTCTGCTGGAGGGGTGGTAATTTCACCAATCCCAATGGTATGTTATGCAGCAGTTCAGTCTCTGTTACCTCTTACGACACCCAAGGGTAGAAATAGGGTGGCGACACACGTATTCTAACCCGTCGCCACACGGGTAAGTTAAACCGATTTAATTAATCCCCATACCCTAACTTGAACTTTACTTACATTTAGTGCTGGAGACATACTGTTTTAAAAGGATTCGTCACAAGCGTAGGACTGATGAAGGCTCATATTCCTAACTCATTTTTATGTTTCACCCATTTCTTTTTTTAAACTATTAAACATCTGCTAAAAAATCTTATCATTTTAAAAGTAAAATCGACATTTTAATAAAGAACGTTTTATGTCCAAACGTAAACTAGTACCATTACGAAATATAATTCACATTAAATATTTCCATATTGGAATCAATCGAATTTATTTGACTTTTAAAATTTTGTCTATGGTCGTACTAGCAAAAAAACTGGTCAAGAACGATTTATATGTACATTTTGGGTTCCGTAGAGGTAATAAAATTGACGAATACAAATATTTAATTTTTTAAGAATAGGTAACGAGCTGAGCAGTTGGGCCAAGCTCGCACCTATGAAATTACCAACCCCCAGCAGAAGATCGGCGTGAAGCAGTATTGCACTGTGCTTCGTACAGCCCGTAAGTCTGTTTTTCCATCCCATCTCTTCTCCCAGTCATCATCAATGCCATCCTTCAGTGCTTTGCTATATTGAGACATTGGTTTTCACCTCTCCACTAGGAATCAAACCGAGAATTGCAGTAATGCACTGTCTTTCGTACAGTGAGCAGGGACACGTAGACCTATATCCCCATCCCATTCCTCTCCCATCCCGTTCTAGTCCTGTCCTAATTTCACATTGTTAATCCCCTCCTTATTCTCCCCTCTCCTTTCTTCAAGCTGGCTGGCGGCTCTATCAAGTTGTAGAAAGAAACTAGATGACTGATATACATACTTAAACATACTTTTTTTTGTAAATACATACATACTATAGATAAATTAACACTCAGTCAGTAGAAAATTACAATGTCCATGACATAATAATTTTTACACGATCGAACCCACGCTCATCGGTACAATAGACCCTACCTATATCCACTTCGCCAATCGGAGCGTCAAATAGAATCATCTTTTTTGGGATTGTATGGACAAAATACAAATAGCGTCAATATAGGGATTTTTATATTAATTGTGGAGCCCTAACCGCAGAATTGAATTATTATAATATAAAAGTCTACCTCAATACTTAACCGATTTATTCATTACGTTACGTAACGTATCAATAAAGCTCTTTAATTTGCATTGGATTTATTACAATAAACGCAAAGACGCAGAAATCGATTTGAAGAAACATTTATACAAATATATGAAAGCAGCCGCGCCCCGCGGTTTCACCCGCGTAACGTCTGATCCCATGGCAACTCCGGGATTAAAAGTAACCTATATGTTATTCTGAACCCTTACCTGTATGTATACCAAGTTTCATCATAATCGGTGCAGTAGTTTTTGCGTGAAAGTGTAACAAACATCCATACATCCATACTTACAAACTTTCGCCTTTATAATAGGAGTAGGATATGAAATGAGTTGCTAATTTACAAATAATTTTTATCAGCCAAATTAATATTTTTGAGAGGAATCATTGATCAATTAACACGGCGTGATATAAAATACATATGTGATATGTATTTTATAACATTATTTGTATTTACTGGTTTTTTTGGGCCCTTATTAGAACTCTCATTTATAATGTTTTTGTAATTTAAAATTTTGTTATAAATAAAAATCATTTTTTTATGTTACAGCAGGCAAGCGGAGCATGATGCATTCAACATCAAAGTATCGAAGTGAGGAGGGGGGGGGATATATCGAAGTAAGGAAAGGAATAATGATGACTAATTGGGAGAGGACTAGAACAGGGAAGGAGAGGAATGCTCACCGTACAAAACACAATACCTGTTGCGTCACCCCGATCTTCTGCTAGGGGTTGGTAATTTCACCAGTACGAGCCCGACCCATTAACAATGTTTAATACCAATTACGCACTAGAATTCACACATGATCCAAAAGGCCCCTAAACATATTTGAATATATTTCAAATTCATATAGCCTAGATATTTTTGCGATTCATAAAAATTAAGGCTGTTAACTTTATGGTAAATGTGTCACTAATGTGTTCTACTTTTGATTTGCATTATTCTCAATATAATAATTTATGAATGAACTAAATTTTAATCAATTTATAACTTTCAATAGATTTTATTTCACCAGAATTTAGTTATCGTGTAAGTTTTACACGAATTTTACTTTATTGAAAATTTTAAATGCGTTTTTTATAAAACCTTACGTTTCGGCTTTAAGATGTGATTGCGTGTTTACTTTGCTGGTTTTGTATTTGTAATTTACTAACTGTAAAATAATACAATTATCATGTCCCTCTGAATTATGATTACCACGAAATCTAGAATCTATAAAATATTCTATAATTCTTACACTAGAAATTAAGTCACCACGTGGATTTAAAATCTTGTTACCTTGAAATAAAAATACTTAGCTATGATCAAAAATTTAATACGGAGAGTTCTGACATTATATTATTAGCATATTTTGCCATTTTGATGAACTGGCTCGAAATGTATTTTCAATTTCACGTGTTCCTGTGTTTTTATGCTGTTTAATATGTCAAATCTCAATCATTCAATTCGCATATAAATTATTCATTTTCTGTATTAAACTGTAGGTTAAAATTCAATGAAATCAAACAGATACGTAATTTTTCATATCAAAATCTAATTTATATACCTCTTAATATGTACTAAATATTAAGGTAAAACAATTTCCAAAATTATGTACGTAATAAAAATATAACATTTGCATCGTAAACATGAAATGTTTCCTAAAACATTAGAGCAAACAATGATAATTGTTCAAACATTGTTAGTCCGCAAAAAACACTTGCCTGACTTCACTTTTTTAATGTTACCGCAATAAAACTTGGTTCCTATGACGGTCCCGCCAAAGTGTTTTGACGAAATTAAAAAACATGCCAAGGGACCAAATTATATAATTATAGGACATGTTTGCATAACATTAAAATTAAATGTCTCCCTGTGCGACACTTTGAAATGCCCTAATTTTTTAACCCTTCACTGAATTACTTTTGTTGACAGAACAAAAAGAACGAGGTTTCGAAACAATAAACCTTTTTTTGGCTCGTGGTGGAAATGATAAGACAAATGGCTTATAAAGATATTTGTTTAACACCAACCGATATTCCGCCGAGAATTGATAAAAAACAAAATCACTATAACATCTGTAATTTAATATTATTAAGTTTTTGACATATGGTAAACAAACGCAATCTTATCAACGAAGATTATACAATGCAGTTTCAAGAATTTTATGCATTTTCGTTTGAATTTTACATCTCAGGGTTCAGATTTGTCCCAAAACAATTTAAACATTGGAATTTTAAAAAATTGCGTACTTTCTAACCATTTAGAGACAATTGGCGTAAAAAGGTTATATGGGGTGCAATATTTGCGCAATCTGAAACAAAACCCATTTTTGCAACAAAAGATCGGAAACAATACATTTATTGTTATTACCTGTTAGCTTGACCTGTGCATGTATTCGCACGTTTTATTTTTAATATTGTCTAAGAGTAAAAATCAAAGACTTTATGTTATAAAAATTTATGCGTAAGATGCATAAATATATTTTGTTCTTTTATATGACTAAGTTACTATAGCTATGTTTACTTTATACAGAGTATAGAAGTAAGTTTGTAACAATTCTATAAATTTTAGCATAAGTTTATAAAATACATAAAGAAAAAAATAATAAATAGGGTTTATTCTTCATCTATGTGAACTACATGTTTCAACAGGTAGCATTTTTACAGGGAACATCGGAATCCCTCAATTGAAAACTATTAGTGTAAATTATCTATTTTAATTCCATAATCCCATCTTCCACGCCCGCTTCCAGATTTAAAAACAAAACATTTTTGTATAATCTGTCCCATGTATTTGACAATCAGGCGGGTGTTTTATGGGATTAAAATTAAAACTTTAATTTATAACAGACTTAGTTTAAGCCTATACTTGTTGTCTAGATCCGTTTTGTGAATTTGTTTGCAAAAAAATTATGTCTGTAAAAATTGTCGTCTGAAATTAGTATGAATACGCTCATTCTATAAAGTTGTATTGTCTGTATATAAGCTTTAGAAATGTCTAGGAATGTTATATAAAATACATAATAATTATAATAATTCGCTTTTTAAAATATCTTGAGCAATTAAATAATAACCGAAAAAATATTGTTTGTATGAACTATTTATAAGAAAAATCGTTGAATTTCAATTCGAGAAATGACACTTTGAGTTTAAAAAGTTCTAAAACAACAAAATTTTATAAAAATCGAGAGCAATGCATGAATAATAACTGAAAAAATATTCAGGTCATTCCTCCCGAATAATGCAATACTAAAAAATTCCTACCGCGGAAAACTTAAAAATCCGTGGCCCACTTAAAATTTTCTACCATTCATTCATTTCGTACCCATGTTCGAAGTTCAATGACACCACGTTTCTAATCTAGCACGTATAACCTGTTCACATAAAAATGTCTGATAACTATATGACATACGTCCAAAACAGTATATCACTAAAACGGGGCGGTTGTCCGCGAAAATGACACGGTCGCTTTCTTTTATCCAAACTTGTTGATAGAGAAATTAATTGTCTAAATCAACTTTACTTGTGACAGATCCATATTTGGTATTGTTTGTGTCACTTATCACTAGCTAAGCAGTTTCACTTGTAATGTTACATAGCCTAAAGTTTTCTTTATAAACCAATATCTAAGTTAATTAGAAATAATTTCGTATGCATTAGATTATTTAATTGTATTGAAAATGCGTTCTATACGACATGAATGGACGCACTTGTGTGACTTTCTATATAAAGCATATTACGATTTCTGAAAAACGATGTGTGCAATGCGTTTATAATATTGGTATGGATACGAAATATGATTCAACGCGAAAATATCGATTTGTATACTCAAATATTTAACACAAAACAACATTTTTTTACTATTCTGTAAATTGTTTTAGCATTTCCAAGTACTACAGAAAGTTCGCCCTTAACTTTCTAAAACATTGCAACTATTTGCGCAAAGACAATATACAATATTCGGTAACGGATAAAAAACGGCGAGTACGTGCAATAAAGACATTAAAAAACGTTATTTCTGTGTTGCTCGTTTAAAAAATCTGATAAAAATGCAATACTTGTAATAAAACTATTAAGGGGTGACGAAAAGGGATAAATTTAGCTAATGTTTCTAACGGTACTTGCAAATGCATTGCACAAAATGATTTTCCATTTTTAATGTCTTCTATTATCAACTAAAAAGACTGTCTGTGCATTCAAAGTATCGAAAAAAACAATGATTGAACTATGTTCCATAGCCTTTAAAACATTGTTTAAAAAGTTTTCAAATAAATAATGTTAATGTGAATACTAGCAATAGTAAAGTAATTATTAAAAACTTTAGTAAAATATATAATAATGAAACATTGAGAAACATTTTCATCAAATTTACCACAGTCCACACCCATTACGGCAGTTAAAGAATTTCCGAAAATTAAGAACCTATGATAAATTAATTGTTATTATATTGTAAGAATCGTTTACAAAAATTCCATGTGGTTAAAATACATTTAATTTTTTTTCCAAATCAATTCGACAATCTGATAGGTTTTGAAGAAATAATGGAAGAAACAATTTTGATCGATCTTCGCATGCGGTTAGATATAAATTAAATAGCATTTATTTGAAACTGTTAAATAATAATTAAATGTGTATTTAAATTCAATTAGCGCATAAGTGTAATGTAATTAAGATGTAGAATCACTTGTATGAATTGTATACATAACTTAAGTTTTTTCTTGCCATTTCCTTCTAGTCTGTTCTTCCTGGGGGTTATCATAAGCCTGGACCTCTAAAGGGGAGGATTTCATATATTATGTTGTTAATGACAACAATACAGTTCACTGATGTATTGTTTAAATAAATTTAAGGCCGATTTCGTGTATTTCAGGGATGGATTTTATATTTGCAGAGAGAACCTTCCCCTAAGACACAATGTTTAAATGAATGTGTACTGATTCTTACTATACACTTCATGCCATATAAGACCTGACGATCTTCATCCTTATTTCCTAACTACTATTATAAGTGCGAAAGTAACTCTCTCTCTCTTCTTCACGCCTAAACCCCTGAACCGATTTGGATGAAATTTTGTCTAGGATTTTTTTGAAACCCAAGAAAGGCTTCCTGGAAATTAAAAGGGTACGTGAGATATGTACGGGTAAAACTGCGGGTCACAGCTAGTCATCTATATAGGCTGGCAGACAGTATCTAATCCATACCCAACTCTTTAAAACTTCGAAATAGTTTTTAATAATATGTTCGGCATTCCTATATTTATACCTTATAAAAATAATTATCCACGTGAGAAGATAAGAGATTCTAATAATTATTCAAAATGTTACTTAATACGGGTTTTAATATACAGGCAGGTTCCGTCCACCCATTGTTAATTATAACAATACATTAAGATATGCAGAATTAATCGCTATTTAAAATTTTATTGCACCCACATCTCAGCAATTTGAAGAAATTCTACAAGTTATCTTAAGAAGATTAATTTAATGCGGATTAAAATAGTGTTTGACAATATTTACGTAAATCCACACATAACTACCGACTGTAAGATTAATTTAATCCCTGAGCTTCTGTTAATAAAAATGATTACAGTTTTAGGAACTTAAAGTTAGTGTTCCTGTCGGGTTTTCTTTTAAGGATTAATTAAATTAAAAGAATAAAAACTTTTTCGATGATGATATTTTTTGAAACTGAAACTATGAGTCAGTAAGAAAAATAAATAAACTTGTTATTAATTTTTCTTTTTAATTTTAATTATTTATTTTTTAAATTATATCTTGATTATGTTTTTCTTTAAAATATTTTTTTTATTTTTCATTACAAATTAATTTTAAATTAAATTAATTTTATTGACATTTAATAATTTTTAGAATTTTATTTTCCCCTTTTTAAATGCTGTATGTAAAGAAAGGAAGTTTTTATGCAAAATTATTTCAATAATGAAATACAAGACGAATTAATAGTTTAGAATTGTAATTAATTTTATTTATAACTATTGAAATAAATTAACATTTTCATTTTAACTTAATTATAATTGCGTTAGCAATTGGTTGCATCATTAATTTTTCTTATCGAATTAATATGTAGTTGATTGAGACAAGTTCAATTTAAATACAAGAAAATTAAATTACTAAAATTAAAAAATACTTTTTTTTAGTATAGTATCATATTAAATGGCAGGACGTTATTTTTTTAAGTTTTCACTTATAGAAGGTATATTTCTGACTCGATTTTTAATAGTGTAATTATTGTTTAATTAAAAGTCTTAATCATCCTACAATTGATAGATATTAACATTATTGCAATGAATTTTCTCATGTATATAGCATTTATTTTGAATTCAAGTTTTTTTTTAATTCCTATACACATAAAATAATATCTACTAAAATGTGTACCCAAAGTTCTTAAGAAAAACAAATGTTAAGGTATTGTCTCAGCGGTCACCCCTTTAAGGATTACAGGGGATTATAAGGGGCTTGGGACCACTTGCGGTAGCCCACGGGTATTCGCGTTCTGTGATTCAAATATAAGTTTTATTTAAGTTTAACATTTAAATATATTTTTATTACAAATAATATTTTATTAAATTTAGGTGTTTATATGAAAAAACAAATTAATTTCATGTATTCATTGATATCATTCATTCATAAAAATCCACTTGTGATATTATACCGAATCTATAAATAGTTATTATAAAATAAAGATTACGAAATTTATTTTTATCACATACCATCAAAAGAAATTAAATAGGTAGATGTCAAACAAACGTGCTAAAATCTAATTTTGAACACGGAAGTCTTTTGTTAAACAATATTTATGACAAATGCAGAATTTTTGCATATGTAGACATTTTATAATTAATGTTTTTGTTATATTTGATTTATAAACTAATTAAATCGGCAAATAAATATATATTCATGTCAATATTTTCATAAATTTATATTTTTTATTTTTATTAATTTAAATGACTCTACATAAAAAAATTATTTATTTAAAGTTAATGGAATTTCATTTAAACTATTAATTAACTTTTTATTCATACGATCAACATCAACGCATCTGTTTTATAAAAAGTGATACGGGCCAAGCGTACTGGCATGTCATATTTTGTAAAAAAAATAGGCTTAAAAAATGCAAGGGCGGGGGCGCGAACGCCCACACGGCTGAAAGCTTCCAAATTCAAATCGCAAAAAAAATACGCAACTGCGCGCGAGAGCAGCTATAAAAAGAAGGCACGTGGTTCTGCAGCCACCAGTCGTAATCGACACGCTACACCGTTCGCACGTAATTCTCACGTCTTGTGCGCACTCATCGTAAATAAGATCGATCGTCAGAGTTCAAGGAACGTATTCAACATGAGTATCAAGGTTTTGGACCCCACCGGCATTTACTGAAGGCCAATTGAGAACACGAAAAATTTGTTATTTTGAAGAAGTTTTTATCAATCGCAAAAATGTTCATCTTGGATCCCACCGGTGTTTACTGAAAATCTCGCGTTTTGAGACGCTGAGAACTCTGAAAAATATTACTCGTCGTATAAGTCGACGCAGCTCCATTTTTTGTACGAGTCTCCGAAAAAATCAGCAAAATGTTCGTGCTTGACCCTACGGGAGTTTACTGAAGTGTGAAGAAATTTGTGCTAAAGTGACAAAAAAGCGTAAAAATGTTCATCTTAGATCCCACGGGAGTGTATTAGAAGACTGTTTAAAAGACTTTTAGTGTTAAGTGACAAAATGGCTTTGGACCCGACTAACGTATACTAGGTTAATTTTTTTTATTATTTTTTATCAATTTAACATTCACCATGGCGTTTAGTTTAGATCCCACTGGTGTTTATTAGAAGCAGTATTTTTAGTTCTTTAATTTCTTAATGTATCTCACATTGCCTTTTATATTTTAAAAGTTAACGCAATGCCTGAGTTTTGTTGTTCGCATCGTCGCCACAAATTAATTTCGGTGAGCAGAAATGAAATATCGTCGAATAGAAAAAAGAGGAAAATGTGACTTTAATTTGGGAATTGTATTTATGTAAATAGGGAACCAAAGACTGCGAACGCCTGCCTGAAGTCTCTTCACTTGACTAGGGAACAATTTAATTTATTAAAGTTACCATAGATTAAGCGATTATTTATTGACTAACATTTAGTAGTAGATTTTTAGGAATGTTAATGAATTATTGTTTTCGATCAGTGCTTGGTCGTAGTTGAATTTACTGTTTTCTTGCATTTATTGTACCCATTGCATTTCAATTTACTTCGATGTTATACTCTTGTAAAGTAATAAGACTGTTAGTTAAATACTCTAGCTAATTGTTGCTACATGGCATGTTAGAATAAATATTTTTTAAATTTATATTATTTTTCATTTGAACCTCACTCCTTTTCCTTAAACTAAAGTAACCTACCTGAAGTACTTTTACAGTATTGTTTTTTTTTCAATAATATGATTGAATTTAATTTTATCTATTTTTTCAATTTTGATAAACATCTCATGACTTCAGTACTTCTGGAATTTTCAATTTATTTTAAGAATGAAGTATGAGTAAAATAATACATACTTAAGTAGTATTTTTCATACCTATACTCAAATATTTTACAAGTTATAAGTTTTCATAACATTGCATCAGCTTCAAGAACCTTCAAGAGAGGGCTACGTGGTGACCATCAAACATAAACCTAAGTACCGATCGTTCTAATATTTCGTCATTGAAATAATTTACACAAATCTATGTTCGTACCTTCGTTCAAAAATAAACATATATTTTTAAATACATGAGAAAAGTAAAATAAAGTAATTTATTTTTAAAACATTCCAATAACTGCAAAATTAATAAAACTTAACTAAAAATATGTATTTATGTATTATATACCGATATAAATGACCTATAAAGGCTGTCTTCAAAAGTACAGCTGTTACAATCGTATTGAAATAGTTTATGTTAAACAATTATATACTGTAAATGCCCAGAACATTCATATTTACAAGCGATGTACTTAAATTAATAAAAACATAAATTATTCATAAAAGTAATTATTAATACTATTAAATGCTATAAAAATTATGTTATTAACAAAAGTATAAGCCGTTTCTCAAGCTGATTTTTAAAAATTCATGAGATGATCTTAAAGTCTTCATAAATGTTCTATACGAGCAATGTGTACGATGTATTTAATTTAATAAAAACATAAATTAAAGTAAATAAAAATACATTTAAATGTTATTAAAATTCTGTATTTCTGATTATTACAAATTAAACTTCTTAAGTATTCTATAAGAGCCTAGAAAAAATAATAGTTTGATTTAAGACAGTCATATGATGTGCTAGGAATGTAAGAATTTCCTTAAGGAAATATCGTTTCTTGAACTAGAAACATACAACATAGAATGTGGAAAATGTATACTTTCCGGAGGCACTGTATGTAAACATATAAAGACTCTTTTAAACATAATATCTGCTTTGATTGAGGTAAAATACATGAATAAGCTATCTTATATCTTCCTTTGACTGCTGCTATATTTACTATACAAAGAAAGAGAAATTTAGGTTCAAATAATATCAATATCATTTCGTTAAGTAGTTTTTTAGAAGAGCTACATTAACGAAACTTAATAGTTACCATTTTCAATAGCATATTTAATAACAAATGAAAAAGATGTATAAAATCAAACGTCTATGCTCTACATTTACTTGTAAAACTCTGTTTTTTGTCTTAAAAATCAATCAATTTCTCGGTTTTATATCTCCCATGTTCAAAAATTAATTTTACAGGATGTGCTTACTAATTCAGCACACCAAAATGTTTGTGTTGGTAGTTTTTTGATGTTAGTAAAAAAAATATAAAAAGTCAATTTGTTACAGTAACTTAAAATGTATGAAAACATAAGCGTGAGGTTTTCATAAACATAAATTTATTAATTATTTAATAGGTACATTTGCACGTTGCTACGCTGATAACAATGATGTTTATCATACATTGTCATCAATATGATCACGTCCGTCTGATATACATTTTCCTTATGTGAATCTCAGATTTTTATACGTGTAAGAAATAAATATGTTAAATTATGGTTTATTTTTAGTATCGAAAACGTAAAACTTGCTTTAGAATATTAGCAATCGTTTTTTTTCGTTAGTCAATAATATTTTAGAATTTTGTTTTTGTTTGTTATTTATGGTTAAAATATCGTGGTATTTAATTATGAAAAACATTATAGAAAGGAAAGAAATTATAGAACCTTATTTGAAAATATGTCTTGTAACTAAATTGAGAGAACCCTATACGTTAGAAATATAGATTCTCCAGTATTTAAAAAATGAAAAAATAATAACAATACATAAAGTTTAGGTATGAATGAGTTCTTTAACCCATATTTATTGCGTGCCCAAAATATTGTAACCCACGTATATAACTAGCAATCATTTGTGGCTTTTACGTATTTGTGTTTTATTTTATTTTACATATTAGTTAACATTATAATAGAGACATAAAACATATTATTAGAAAGAAAAGAAATGGATCTGTTCTACTAATATTGTAAATGCAAGTTTGTGAGAATAGATGTATGTAAGTATGTTTGTAACTCTTTCATGCAATAACTACTAAACCGATTGTGATGATACTTGGTATACATATAGGAAAGCATTTAAAATAATAAGTAGATTACTTTTAAACCCGGAATTCTCACGGTAACAGAAGCGTCGCGGGTAAAAAAACAGTGGCACAAAATTTTATAGTTTTTATTTGGTTAAAATTCTAAAAATACAGACATTATTATCAAAAAACCATTGTATGAACCTTCCAAATCAAGAGTGAAGAGACTTATCTGTTTAAAATTCATCGTGATATTATATTGTCTAAAATTTTTCGCAATTACAATATAGAATGTAAAAATATATATTTTTTGCATTTTGATACAGTGCTAATGTTGAAATTATAATACTTATAATATTTCATAAAAAGATTGAGTAAAAACAAATTTAAGCGACATTTTATATCACCGGAAATGGACTTTTTAAGTCGGTCAAAAACAAATCCTGATAGTGGGAAGTATTATTAATTAGTTTTATAATATTTAAATAAAAAAATAGCACTAATAAATAAGTCTGTCAGACACAATTAAATTAAAAAACTTACATTTTTTATTGAATTCAATTAAATAAAATAAAGATGATAATTTTTGTTTATTCAATTGTAACTGGCATTTCGAAAATTGATTGATTGCGAGATTTATCGCTTATTTTTTTTAAAATAAGCAGTTTAAGGAAAACATATTATAAATATATTATAAATAGTTCCTATTTCAGGCCTCGACGGAAGACGGAACATCTTATAACAGATATGAATTTTTTCACTAACGAACGGTAATAATTCTGTTATAAACAGTTTGGTTGTTACCAAAACTCAGTTTCGATTGGTTGACAATGTAAACCCTACGTTTATAGATACGTATTAGACTTACGCCTAGGATATTGTACTGTCCGTAAGTAAAACGAGTCGTATTTATAGGAACTGGGCATTCATGCGCAAACGCAGTAAAGTAAGCAAAGAAACGTATAACCAAGTGAATCGCGCAGGTAGGGTTTTCGTCGCGTGAGTGAAAGGCAAGGAAACGGCTTCCTGGTGAAAACGGTCGGTTATGGGCTAAATACGAAACGTGGTAGTACTCGTTTGTACTGGAAAAACTATATTTATTTAATAAAAATTACATAGGTTATCCTTATGACTAATATTCACATTACATTAGGCACGAAACTAGGAAAGTCTGTGTCTTGGACGCGTTCAGAAATTACATATTCGATCTAGTAAGTAGAGCACAGAAGTACAAATTTGCATATGACAAAAAAAGGCTTAAATCCCACATTGCCACGGGATCAGAAGTTACGCGGGAGAAATCGAACGGCTAGTGAGCAATATAACTTAAATAACTTTGTTACAATCAGTACATAATCAAAAATAACTGACTGCTATTTATAGTACTTTGTAATAAAATCAGTATATAATCAAAAATAAAGACAGCTATTTACACAATATTTTTTTTCACGCATTTAATAATTGTTATTCTTTACCTAACCTGGCAGAGAACTGTCGCATCGGAGGCCGGAATGCCTCTGGAAGATCTAAAAAAGGCCGCAAAATGCCGTTCGAAATTGTAACTGATGCTGTGAGCCCTATCTATACACCTGCTGAGCAGTCACAGCATTTAATGATGATGATGAAGATTCTTTACCTAACAAGCCATGTCATGTACAAATATTTATTTTTTAGTTTAATTTAGTTTTTCGGGACAAATAACACAACGCAATCTAGTCCCAAACTAAGCAAAGCTTGTACTATGGGTACTAGATAACTGATAGATTAAATATACTTTTGTAAATACATACATACTAGGCAGCAATATTATAACAGCAAATAAAACTGTAGATTTTTCTAAACATGATTGGGTTTAGCCTTTTAGAATTATTAATATGGGAATGTGCAAAAAAGTACTCAACAATATATTTTCATAATTATCAAGAATTTGCTATGTCGTGTAAATATGTCCAACAGTAAATATCTTAATACATAAATGGTTTCATTTATTTTAATCAACAAATTAATTAGGATTTGTAACCGCAACATCCGTGTCTATTACCGGATTCGATTCTATAATTATTTAGAAAATAATGCATACGAATAGGGCTTTTGGCTCAATTGTGTTAATGCTCTTAATTGTGTGAAATAATAAATAATTTGAAAGTGACTTCATGTAAGTACGTTTTCTTAGAAGTTGTTACCTCTCACTATTGTATTCTCACATAGGTATTATTTTTATTGATTGTAATAAATTCGTTTATGTCATGTAGTTATATGAAATACTTGTTGAGAAATAATTGTTATATAATGCGCATTTGAAAATTTTCGTAAATAAATAAAATAAATAAGTAAAGACTCTGCCTATGTGCCTGTCTCCTTCACGCTTTAACCACTGAACTGATTTGGACGAAGTTTTTTGAAACCTGAGAAAGGATATTTACACGGGCGAAACCGCGGGGTATAGCCAGTAAGTAATAAATATTCAGGGGCATTTAACACCACGCCCTTTTGTCACAAATTAAGCAAAACTTGTACTATGAGAACTAGATAACTATAACTAGATACATACTTAACATACTGTGTTTTTTTTTTGTAAAAACATACATACTATAGACAATAGACTTACGAAACTTTTTTAAAAGATTCATTTTTTATTTCTTCTCATTTCTATGTTAACGACAGACTTACTTAACTTACTGAAACACAGTTAACAATTTAATAAATTTGTTTTTACACCTATTCTAAATACAAATTACGTTTATAATCACAGCTTACAATATTTGTGGTAGAAACAAAAAACCGTGGAGCACATGATATAAATACGTGTACAATTAATCTCGCCAACAAAATACCACGCAGGTGGATAGCGACCGTCAATGGTTTGCCACTCTGACGCTTTCTTAAAGTAACCCACTTTAAGGAACAGAGATTACATGGAGTTGTTATTGTTTGTTGATAATATTTTTTTTTATATTAATTGTAAAAGTTTATTAAACAAAGGGCAAAGAAAATTACTAGTTATAACTTACAATAACGTTACATTTTAGAACAAAAAATTATTAGTCTTTAATATACAACAGATCAACTTCAGAAACATAAAGGATGAAAAACAGAACGTATAAGTTCAATTAACTGATTAGATTAATATAAGATTGTGGGACGACGTCAAATAAAGTACACAATATACGATATGGCTTTAAATATAACTATAAACTCCATAAAATAATCGCGACAACCATCGTTAAATAGTTGAAATAATACATGAATAACAAAAGACGTCATCCTTTATTATCTGATGTGGTTATTTTTACTTGAATTATAAATTATTCTATGTCTCTATGTTACAAGAAAAATAAGTTGCAGTTCATCCGAAGTTAGGCAACCACTGCAGCCCATGAAAGAGGTATTATTGTAGTTTTAGAAAGCAGGTATTTGATGGAGGAAAAACATCACATTACATGCAGATGATGAGGCGAAGGAAGGGGAGAAATATTTAGATATGGGAGCTTCTCTAGCGCAAATTATATTAATTTCTTTTACTCATAATGTTACAACACCCACATGTATCACGTACATTAAAAATTTGAAATATAATACCTTTATATGAGGAAATAGTATTCCATTTATATTTTTAATCCTAATTAGAAAAGTCTGATCACATTACTCACAAAGAGAAATAAATGTAATAAATGTTATCACATTCTAACAATCTACCTAAACCTTGAAATATAGTTTATATATTTTAAATTTGACTAGCTGAGCTCCCCGCGTATATACCCGTTCCTGTAGGATTTTCGGAATACAAACTATCCTATCTCATTCCTGGGGTTTTAAAGAATCTCTGTACAAAATTTCATCCAAATCTCGGAGCCTATTCAGTACAAACAAAAATCTTTCCTCTTTTTTAATATTAGTATAGATATCAAAATAAACGTATTATTATAAAAAATATACTAAAATGTCGTTTCTAAGCATGTTTTTGTTCTAAACTGCATCCAAGCTGAGATAGGCGGCATTGCAAATCGGACTCTCTCTAGCTTGGCTTTTAACCTATCAATTTAATAGCAATGATTTACTAAATTTTGTGTTATTAGTGTAATTGTGACTTAACAGCGTTTTATTTATTTGAAAGAAAGAAAGATTTATTCAAGAACCACACAGAATGAGACACAAATAATAACTTAATAACAAGCAAGTAGCAGTGTGGCGTTGAAAGGTATATTTAATAGTGTTTTCATATCCAAAGAAAAAGGGTTAGAGAAGTAAAGTTAGGAACGTTAAATTTCGACAGGTCTTTGTGCCTCTAATAAGTAGGGCATATGAAAATGATTTTGGATAAAACTTTTCTTCAAAAATTTTAATGAGGTATAAAATTTTATAATTATTTTATGCGTTGTTCATCTTTCATTATTTCTTTGATTATATTTTTTATCCCAATATTACGAAGGGACCATTTTGAAATAAATAATAATTTTTAGTTCCTTGGTTGGAATTCTAACATAATAATTGAGAGATGAATCAAATATAGTATCTTTTTGTGTTTATTTTAACATTTTTGTGAGTATATTGAATAAAAATAAACTTTTAAGTGACAATAAATGTATTAATCGTTTTATTGTTTAAATAATGTATATAATAAACTGCGTTTCAAATCCATTAAAAAGCATTTTTATTCAACATGGATTAAAGATTTTTAATTAGATTCGATTATTATCCGGTGCTCTTCAGCTAGTTTACCACAAAATTTTCGCCATACTATTTAGCATTCAGCCCGGCAAAAGTCAATAATCTCATCTATTAAGCATAAAAGTTGTTTCTGCGTATAATTTCGATTGTAATGCATGCGTTGTAGCTCATTAGGAGTGCGTCGGCGTGCGCTTGCGCAATATACTGATAGCCACCACTTTATTGATAAACTTGTAATTTCGTGTCCATTTTTTTGTTTTATTTCCGACTAGCTCTTACCGGCTTTTTTAGCGGCTTCGCCTGTAGGATTGTCCACGTAAATCCCTCAGAAATAAAACGTTTTTCGAGTTAAAATTGCATAAGTCCTAGAGAGGACTACATATAGAGGCATGTCAAAGACTATATGTATTTCAAGACGATTGGATGAAGTGGAAGAACTACTAAATGGTTACTAATATTTATAGAATTAGTTGGGATTAATTTGCGGTTTCAATAGTATTGTAGCCTTTAAAGGGTGAGTAGGATCAAGATCGAATGGTTTTGTTTGAATAGTGTTTAGATTAGAGCGTTAATGTGGAAAAAAATATACACTTGTTCTCAATTTTATTACGTAATTATAAAAGTTCAAGAACTATGCTTTTACGTAATATAAATAAAACATTGTTAATTCTATTTAAAAATAGAAAAAAAGTTCCATTGAAAAAAGCAATTCCATCAATCATATCAAAGGGAATGGAGGTATAAAATGGGAAGTGATTGAAAAAAATGTTTGTATTCACCTTATATAAAAAATTACAGGACACGGGGTAAGATAAAATATCTCGACTAATTTTTAGAAATACCACAGCGCAAATATTTCATTTTTGTTCACCACCTGTCACTCTCAGCTATATAAACTAACTGAAGAGGGAATAGTAAGCGAATTTGAAAATGCATTAACCACTGTATTAAAGTTGGCGTTATTGACCATTATTTGTGTTTTTCCGCTTAATATGAGAATAGAATTTTTGTGGATTCTTCTTTGTCATTGTTTTTTTTTTTTTGTTTATTTTTCTGAAAATTAAAAAAATCTGATGGATTTCGAACTATAAAATGATTGGAGCAAAAGGTTTCGGTGCAATAAAATTTGTGTAAATATACGAAAACTATGAAAGTAGTTAAAGAATAAATAGGCGTTTATAAAGCTATTTTAATAAATTGAGCAATTTAAATTGCATTTCATATAAGAAAGGAAATATATAAATAATTATTTTTATTATTGAGGGATGTACAAATACATAAATGGCTCACAATTTTATAGATCTACAATTAATTTCTTCTTTAATATCAATTTTGACCGAGTATTAATACAGTAAGGTTACCTTGATACAAACAGGTGACACAAACCATCTGACTGTACTAGTCACGAAAAATTTCCATTAAATATGTTATTGTTCAAGTACTATTATGTATTGTTATTGTAACTTTTGTTTGAGCATATGATTTTAATGTAATTGCACCAGTTGTGTTTAATACGATAATAAACATTTGTATTTTATAGAATTAGTTACGTTTAAGTTTTTCCATAACTTCAATTCCATTGTAAGTATAATATTGTAAATTATATTAATTGATTGAATGTTCAGTTGATATTCGCGGTTTATATACAGACAATAATATACCAACAGGATATAAATCAAATGCTTAATAGACGTAATATAAAATTAAGTTTATTTATTTTGTATGCCATGCACATAAGTATATCTATAGATATATACTGTTTTTATTTCCGTTCCTTCTAGACCTTCTAAAAGAAAAGGTACTTTGTTATAATTCATAAACCAATTTGAAATATAAAGTGCTTAGCTTCTATGATACGACCATTATCGTCAAATACACCGAAACAAATTGATAGCGATCCGTTTTATAGCTACAATAATTATTTCACGCGATGCAAAGCCGGGCAGGTGGTGTCCAAACAAGGACTGACAATCTTGCTCGCTCGCGTCATAAAAACACCGTAATCTTAATGTATTTATTAAGAGGAAAATGATAAGCATGGTGTTAGGAAAACTCTTTTCTATTCGTTCCGTCCACTCACCACCAGATGGCAACGGCGGATGGCGGTTTTAACATATAAGTGAGAGACCGGCGCGCACCGCGCATAGCTCGGCTTGACGTTGAAGTGAACGCATATCCGCGCCGTCGAATTCCACTCGCGTACGCGCTCACTTACGATTTTGTGTATCTGTGAACAGAAATGGATATTCTCACCCTGGACCCCACTGGACTGTACTAACATGGAAGCGATAACACTCGATCCGACCGGTCAATATTGACGATGGCTAAGAGTTTGGACCCTACCGGTGTGTATTGAACTTTCCTATTAGAATCTTACCAGAATGGAAGTATTGGATCCTACTGGGCAATATTAACTCTTCAAGATGATCGGGCTAGACCCAACAGAAATCTATTGAATTCTTGCTATATATCAAGATGTGCTGCGGGAGACGGATGATCCTCACAGGCACTCGTCCGGAAGAAACGTCGTCGTGTAGAAAGAGGAGGTACAGAACGATTACGTAGATCGGTTGCTCAACATCAACGTTTGTAAATAGTACGAATATAATGATGGGGGACGAATTGGCAAGGTCATTGGATGGAAATCAGCTGACGCGGTGGATGCGTTCAGGAAACATTGGTGAAGATACGACGCCTTGGCGATTTTTTTAAATTTAGAACGCGTTCGACAGATCACAAAATTATATATGACGTAAGTATTTTTTATTTACCTTATGCTTCCAAATTTAAATGAATGATTTTTTCTGAAAACAAAATAATGATTCATTATAAAATTCAATTAATTTTAGAAATTTATGTTCGCATGCTAATAATTTAAATTAAATTAGTAATTTTATGGATTTAATTAGTAAAGTTTTTTTATGTATATATTTTATTGGAATTGTTGCCATGAAATCATTGCGCAAATACATGTTGCACTTGACCACTTTGAATTCTGGTTCATCGAAACAAAGAATGAGACTTGACAGACATATTATATCGATACAAATACTTCTTGCATAATATTTTCGATATTCTTCAAGTATCATTAGTTTTAATTAGTATGCATTAGACAAGGATTTAGCAAAAAAACTATACAAAAAGTATTAAATGATAGCTGTTTTTAATTTTCTGCCCGAATTTCGGACAGTCGCAATTTTTATGGCACCGACCGCGAGTTCGTTGACCGGACATATTTTATTTCATCGCGCGCTTCCACGTACACACACAAACTGCACACACACGCACAGATGGTACCACGCACACACTCGCACCACATCTCCGCGTGTTGCGGCCAGTTTCGCAAAAACACTACAACGCGCTCATTTGTATTATGGACATTATTGTTAAATTTGCAATTTATTCACATTTGAGAACATTCTTTACATAAAAAACCATGTAGGTCAATTTATCGATTTAAACGACAGACGGTATTAATCTACTTTTAATGATTGCTATACTCGTTACATATATTAAAATTAAATCGATATTTCAAAACGTACAATACGCCGTGGCTATGTCATAATAAGTCGAGATTAAGAAAACGTGTAATGCGCCCGTGTTTGCCGAAATATTCCAGTTCAACAACCGGGCGAACGCCCGATCGGGAGTTCAAAATAGACGCGGACATGGTTCCTCGGCAGTCTTCGGTGACATTCAAAAATTAACGCGCCATTTTTAAACTCCGAATACGGGCCACAGACTACAAACGATGTTTGATATCGCAAGATAGAATGCGTTCCAATTATGAATAGATGCAACGATTTATATAAGAAGTGAAGGTATGCGTTCGCGTTTCGTTTTTGTTTTTCTAAAGCATTGTTTTTCGCCGCGTGAGCTTTAATTGCGATGAGTCAGGGGGCTGATAACTTCGTTTCGCACATGTTGCGACGATTAAGCGATATTAAGTTACTCGTTGACCTTCCTTGACCCCGTCGAGGTGCAGTCTGGCCTGTTTTTGGCATTGCGTCATCATAGGTCACTACCTTCCTAGCCGGCCATATTTTTTGCTCATAAACTTATGCTTCGCACGTGGACTTCTTCCTTTGCCAGAGCATTTAAACTCATGCCAGCTATTTGGGCGACTTAATATGGTCAAGACGAGTTGTGTTGTAACTTAATGTGTCGTAATTTGATTGTGATAACCTGAGCATGGGTACGTTTTTTATGCGCCGCGTTTAAGACCAAACGTTGATATAAAGTTTTTATGAGCACATGCTGTAGATAGCAAAATACAGGTTATCCGAAACTATGATAATGTTGCTATGTCACGATATGTCAAATAATTTATGATGTTTTGGGCTTACGTATAATTTTAAAAACGTGATAAGCTCTGAACCAAAATATCATTACTTCTTTACTTTAATGTTAAACCTGATACATTGTTACCTGTCATAAATAAATTAATCAAATCAAGAAAGTGCACGCTTACATTATGGAAAAAATAAAGCCAAATAAACACCAAGTAAGTCTATCATGCGTAAATTAACGACAGGTGGTACCCGCGTCACATACGCGTTCACAAAATATTCTATGGAATTCCAATTGAAAAGGCCTTATAATTCATTTTTAATATAAATGTAGGCAAATGTGCAATATTTTTACATATAATAAACGTACAAGTGTTCTAGAATATACTGCAAGCTTGGAAATATATCATTACAAAATAACATAGAAATGCAAAATTAATGATTCATTGCCTCGTAAAAGAATTTCCATAATATAGAGATTAATCAATTCAAAGGGCATTATAAACCATTTCATTCATGTTTCAATACCTCACTGTATCGTTTCAAAATATAAATATTACTTTTACACTAATAATACGACATTCGATATTTGTACAAAAGGTAGGACATTCATTGCCCGATATTACATTATGAATTAAAAAACAAAAATTAGTCTATGATTTTCTGGCGTCATTTTCCTGCTGTACATGATTCATTGCCCGTCGAAAAGTCGCAAAACTAGTTTGTAGAATTATTTCAAATTGTGTTCATTTGAAGACGATAATTAAATTATAAAATTTTTCACTTCATTTGAAAGAAAGTATTAGATAATAATAGAAATGTTAGCTTGTCAAACCTTTTTTAGTACAAGAAATAGGTTTTTTACGACATTAACTTTATTTTTTCAAAATTAAAATATTGCATCTGTAAGTTTTTTTAACATTTTTTTTTGTCAAGGGCAACTATAACTGGTGCAACTCTTAACATAATATATATTTTTAATGTACAAAATATTAACTAAGTCCTACGTAAACTTCCTTGCATACCATAAAACATAGCAGATCAATATAAGGCCACAGAATATAAAATACGAAAAAACGTTTAATTTACCAATACCCTGCAATAATTTAATTTTTAATCGACCGAAGCAATATCGTTAAATACATATTACTATTCATCACGATGTAAGATAAGCGACATATTGTTGCATAGTGAAATTTTTTTGCCGCGCAAAATACGTGTAAGGTGCACTCCAAGGTCGCAGGACAGCTGGGATCTCTAATTAGAGGTTATGTTTAAATAATTAAGTACGCACTAGTATGAGCAGGTGTATTTTATTTATGCAAGAATAAAATCATTATTTAAAATATGCCAAATTATGCACGACCATAAATAATGGGATGATAATGTTGCCCGCGAGATAAATTATGTGACAAATGTATTCGTCTCACTTTTTATTATCTATGGCACGTGCCTTGTTTTTAATGGCAATTAAAATATATTTAAAATGTAAGTACAAACTACAAAGTTTCTTTTTTTTTAATTTTTAAAAACGTCAACGCAATATTCATTGGTTTAAAAATAGTTGATTCTAAAACAAAATAGTGGCCGGTACATATTAGTTGAAGTCAACAAACCTCAAACAAAACAGGTTCCAATAGTTCAACAAATTATTTTATGTAACCAACATACGTGTACGAATATTTTAATTAAGAATATCTCTCAATGGCAACTATTACGTAATATTTTTTTTAACTATTGGATTTAATAATCCATTTTTATTTTTAACTTTTTATCCAAATTTTAGAACCTTAATAAATTAAAATCCAGCGCAATTAAGCACTATATACCTTTAATACTTTAAATAATAATAAAATAAATTACAAATATTAATTAAAGTCTTTATTTCTGATAATTGTCCGATATTCAAGTACATCTAAGAGCCTCGAAATCAAGGTCAAAAGGTGTGATATAAACGGCTTTAAATTGAATAATATCAAAACAATAGAATCTAATTAATTAACACGCCTAACCTTTAACACTACAACTTCATTATAATATAGCCTTGTGTGATTAAATTGCAAATATCGAAATGTATTAATATTGCTTATATTAAGGACCAATCTCTATATGATAGAACACATGATTGTATTTTGACTCTGACGTAGTGACTCTAGAGTCGGGGCAGCATATACTGAGAAATTGCCCTTTCAACTCCACACTGTTGTTTTTTTCTCACTCTATATTTATTTATGTGATCTATGAATAAATTATTCTATTATATTCTATAGCATTCCTTGATTTTAAGGAAAGCGCTTTTAAAACAAATATTCCGCTCGGCTTTGCTCTCAAACATCGTAGCATAATGTTATAGTCTGTAATATAGTCTATGTCACTCGATGAAAATACAGCTTTCTAATGGTGAAAGAATTACAAACATACATACGAAATACACAGTAAAGATAATATTATTGTAGCTGACTCATATTTCGTCCATACAAAATGTTCTAAATTTAATATAAATCCTTATATAATGATATCTAAATCGTAATCTTACGGAATTCCCACCTGTTTTTTATTTGTTTATCTTCTTAAAGTTATAGCGATATTTGCATTGTAGGATTAGGAGTGTTTTTCCGGTTTTTATCAAAAGTATTTTCCATAGTGAAAAGAGATAAATGTATTTGGAACATTAACATTAAATTCAATATCATGTTTTTTAATTTTTATATATTAAATGTTAATGTCAAAATCCGTAATTGTCTGTAGCATAAAAGTAAAGATTTTCAAAACTGAAACCAAACTAAATAACTGAGAATATGTAAAGTACATATTTTTAATTAAACATTTAATATTGTTACGGTGCAGTCGACTTCAACTTGCGGCTTACGTAAGATGATTGCAGCATGGCTAATTCTACAATATTTATGTAGTAACATCGCAAAAGGGTAGCTTATTTCAGCCTATATTACCCATTATATAACAACGCATAATAGAAAACATTAATCATCTATATTCTATACTAATAAAGCGGATAATTTTGTTTATACACACTAATCTTGGAAACTGCCATATAGAAATAAAAAATGTTCTGATTATGGTAGGATCATAGGAAGAATTCTAGACTATTTAACATTAAGCTTGGTCTTAGATATCCTAGAATAAGGATTTAAGTAACACACGGGTGAAGTCATACAAAAACGGCTAGTTTATTATAACTACAGACATTTGATAATCAAAAAGATGGATTATGTTAATTTAACAAAAAATGATCCATATATATATAACTTTAAACGTTCCTAATCATCGGATTTTGAGTAAATTAATATTAAAGTTTATAACTTCGATTAACAATAAAAAGGAACAAATTTCTATCGACAAAAGATACGGCACTTGATTTCGTTATACCGAAACATATGTTTCTTAGCGTTTAAAATTTACATAGTTCAAAGGCTAAATGCTCAATAAACAGGATAAAGGCATTATAGAATTTATAGCCTTACACGTAATACGGTAGTAAAAGGTCGCCTAACTCAGATAGTGGGTCAAATGTTAGTCAAACCTTGCCAACGTTGAATAACGATTGCATAAGAAATTATTCTGAACACTTAGCACTATTTAATAGTTCAAAAGGCTAAATATCCGATGAACAGGATAAATGCATCATAGAATTTATAGCCTTAGTAAAATGTCACCTAACTTATTAAGGAAGACCCCCTTAGATGACATTTTAGTGGATCTTTGCTGTACATAACTATTGTATAAGAAACACATTATTTCCTTTACACTAAGCATTAAATTAGGTTCAAAAGGCTAAATATACGAGGAACAGATAGGCATTAAAGAATTTATAGCCTCGAACGTAATACAGTAGTAAAAGGTCGCCTAACTCAGATACGGGGTCAAACGTTAGTCAAACCTTGCCAACATTAGCTAAATATTTCATAAGCAATTCGTCCGAATACTTAGTGCTATTCTAATAAATAGTTTGAAAGGTTAAATACCTAATGAATAGAATAAATGGATTATAGAAATTAAAGCTTCAATCATAGTACAGTAGTAAAAGTGAGATTTTAGTCAAATCTTGTCAACTTTACACAAGTGTTGCATAATAAATATATGTTACCACTTAGCAATAGGTTCAAAAGGCTAAATGCCCGATAAAAGGTGGGCATTATAGCATTTATAGCCATACGCGTAATATGGTGGTTAAAGGTCTGTTAACTCGATTAGAGAGCTAGATTTCAGCTAAACCTCGACAATTTTACATAAGTCGTGAATACGAAACACATGTCCCTAAACGCGTATCCATAAATTAAGTTCAGAAGGCTTAATGCCCGAGGAACAGGCAGACTTAAAATTTATAGTCTGAAACGTAACACGGTAGTTGAAGAATGCAGCAAAAGGTCACCTAACTCAGTTAGTGGGTCAGACGTTAGTCAAACCTTGCCAACGTTACATAATTGTTGCATAAGAATTGCGAAAAACACTGTTAATGTTTGTTTCATACGTTTATAAAACATCGATTTATCGGTTTTTGTTTTGCTCGGTACGGTTACATAATTTTATGGCTATTCATATCGAGCATTTAATGTTTTATTTTAATACTACAAGAAATTTTACAGCATTAATTTCAAATTATATTGACAGTCCAATTATAAATTTAAAATCAATATTATTAATAAAATAATAGTTATAAATACTTGTTCTTATTGGCATGAAAATGGAATGAAATTTAAATGTACAAATTCAAAATTTGACGCTAAATATAACTCCTCAAGTTCTTTTAATAAATTATTTATGTAGCGAATGTAGGTTTTATTTCAGAATAAATTAATGTGTATTTATATGCATTACAATCAGTATAAGGGACTAATGCACACCTTATTTAATACCTTTTAATTTTTATTAAGCTTTAAATTTTTGATACAATTTTGATTTCCGAAGTACAGTATTAAAGAGTAATTATAAAACTTATCTATACCAGCTTCTCCACGCTGAAATTCCTCCACAGATAAAGTTTCCTATCTCTCGATCCAGCTAATAGTCTATCCGTGATTAAAATTTTATCAAAATCCGTCTTAAAGTTTGCGTCATTTACACACAAACGTCCAAACATACAAAGTGTTATAATTTAACTATAAAGTAGGATAGTATAATCGAATAGTAATTATAGAGTATTATTATTCATTTATAAATGTAAATATCTAAAAATAAAGCAAGAAATAATTGCTATGAATTGAAAATGTTTTTTCAATTACAAAGCATCCTTCGGAATTCTATTCCATTATTGTTATAATCGACTCGCTTATTATAAAACCAATATATATTGTTAAAAGCTATTGAAAATCGATTTCGTTAGAGAATTCTATCATATTGAAATCACTATGGAATGTTTACAATTTTTTTTTATAAAATGACATCACTCGGAGTTCCTTCGGATATTGACCCCTTAATTGCCTTTTTTATTTACATATGTAAAAAATTGCGAAGGCCGACAAAGCGTATTGGATTAGACGAAAACGGGCATAACACTCTTAAAATATCAGATTTTACTCCCACTTCAATTCGAAATCGGCGTACATTTATAGAGCTTGCAAAGAAATTATTAATTTAATAAAACCTTTTTAGAATCAAACACAATTGACTATAATAGTTAGTTATATTCGTATTAAAATGTTCTGCTAAACAGCTATAACATTTTTTATAAAGCAGATTGAATTGTTTTAATTAACACTAATGAATTTAAAAAGGTTACTCCTATTTTATTTATAAATTGTGAAACATTCAAGTATTTTAAAATTTGAACGAACAATCAAAATGACTCACGAATTTATTCGAAATTTAAAAATAACGCTCGCTGCCCAAATAAATTAATAATTTTTTATTCGACACTAGATAAGTCATTGGCATTGCACTGAATGCCAATATACTGGGGTATGATGAGCGCGCGAGCGTTCAACCCGCTCATCTACCTAATCAGAGTAACTCACTAGCCACCGCTGTATTCTTAGTTCCTGGAATTAATGAACGACTCCATTTTTTTAATTCACACCGGCTTCGTTAACAACTTCTACGTATGGAGACGTTGATTAAAATAGATTATTTATAATTAGTTAATATTATTTAACTAAATACTAGAAAATAATATAAACTATTTTTTGTAGCGACGCGGTATCAGTCAAAGCACTTGCACTATCTTGCGAAATCCTCCATAAAAATATTTCAAATGTTAAAGTATGCGTATCTAACATGTACTCCGGCTAGTTAGCGTGTTGATAACGCGTGATAACGCACACGAATAAAAATGTCTCTTCGGGCGCTGGTGTGCGTAAATTTCACCTGCGCCAGTTCATGCTGCCCTGGTAGTGAAAACATAGTAGCGGCTCACGAACAAAACATTTTAACGTAGGAAAATCGTATGTACGTATATTAAATACACACATAGCGCATGCCCCCATTCTCAACAAATCTGTTTTGTATGTTGTGAAAATCTATACCAACATTGTATTTTATACACGTAGTTACGTAAGTGGCAGTATCTCATAGCAGGGAACGTGTGTTAATAGGTACACTGTTTCCGCATAGGTTCTTGCTTCTTAGCAACACAAACGTGCTCTCGTGTGAACATGAGATCGTCAACCTTACAATTTAGAAAAAACTCTTTACACTTCAATATCATTACACTCCATTACAATTATTTGGGTACTTTAAAATAATACAATTTAACCTTGATAAAATTCAATGATTTAAAAATAACTAGGAATATTTTAATAATTTTGAATAATGGAAATTTCTGGAAAATAATTTAAAAACTACATATTTTATGAAAATGGATTCCGTCAAAACGTCATTTGTGTGATGTGACGCACCTACACGCGTTCACGCACACTTTCGTGCCACGTGCCCACATGCTCATGAGATCCTCCGCATAAAATACATTGAAACTGGGTACGTCATAAGTTCACTTCTCGCGGTATCTGCGAGCCTGGTACCGCGTCTCCCCGTAATAAGCTGAAGATAACTCGCTTTTCTTGATCTTACAGCCAACACCATTATTTATTTAACTTCCGCGTAACTTTAGTATTCAGTTTCAAATGTTATTTACGTCTAAACTCCGGGCTAAAATGGAAAGTATAAATGTTTGTTGAGAAACAAACAAGGCAATTAATTCAATAAATATGGCAGTGTTTTATTTGAAATACAAAATAAAGTTTTCTTTTTATTAGAAAGGTCACAAATCAATGGTCACATGAGATTTGACTAAGTCGAGGGATTACGAGGTCATTAAAAGTGGCTTGTGTCGTGGGACGGCTCGCGGCGTCGGAAAGAAACTCCTATCGAGTTATGCTCGCCTAGTACAAAGTGTTCTAGTTGACGATCCAAGCGATCACGAGATGTCGATTGAAAGAGATGGCATCCTCTCAATACTGTCATGAAACACACAATATTTAAAATGAAAATGTGGTTTTGATTCTATTTTTCTAGATTAAAATAAAAAAAATGTTAAATATGAATTTTTCAAACTTGTAACGCCATCTGTTATCGACTGGCAGGCAACATTAATTGCGCGAACAAAAATAATCTTCTACAGTCTAGCGAAAGACTCAAATGTGGTCAATTTGAAGGATTATTTAAGGCAATGTGTCGCGGGTTTAATTGAACAATGACAGGTGCAAAGAGCCTGTTTACCAAGGATGACCACTGGCCGGTGCATTGGGCCAAATGACAACGCTTTTTGCTCATAGCACTTATAAAATAATGACTATATTGTTATACGCTTTATGTAATAGGCACTTTAGCGACAACTGTGTAAATACATCCTTTGTTTGTGAATAAAATATTTTGCGTCGTTTTAATCATTATTTAAATAAAATTTAATTAATTCTGCACTTAGCTTACACAACTCAAGTTCTTAGGAGTCTTAAATGAGATTCTTTTCATAAAAAGTAGTTGTCTTTGTTAATTTAAAAAAGCAACAATACATCTTTGTACAATTGCTTGTGCAAACGCCGAAATAAACGGATATTTTTTGCTATTAAAAAACATTCGCAAAAAACGTAACTAGATAAATGCAATACACACTTTGGTGGTCGCTTTTAAACGCAAATGCTTTATTTATGCAAAAAGGTTGCATTGTTTTCTATCTTCGCAAAAGATGCCGACACAATATAATAATATGCACGAATATTTATTGTAATATTAGCACAGTTTATGTATTCTATTGTAGCACTCATTCAACAATTACTTACGTAACTAAAACTGAATTAAAATTTGAACGATACCTCCTTTTAATATAAAACTACATTTTTTAATTATTGTAGAACATCCAATTTAAACTAGAGCATATTGTAAATATAAATAAAAAGAAATATGCAAAGTGCAGATGCCACCTGACGTGCATTAAACACAAGATATTGGCTATTGAAAAAACCGGCCAGTTTACCCGTGTATTAACTTACATGAATATTACCGATATGGCGACATGTAGGGAGACCTCAGCTACGGCACATTAAAAAAAACCTTTATGTCATTGTCAAAATAAGACCAGAATACACTACGTGCCAGTTGCCAAAGGCGAAAAAAAATAAGACCTATACTATAAGTACCTATACTATTAAACTTGAATTTCGAAGTCTCATGTGTCCTTTTTTTTGTTACAGATGTAATGGTTTTCCGCTTCGCACATCGAGTTTTTCTACAATCTATGGCCCTCCAATCTTCGTGTTAAATACTCATTAGATTTAAGTTGCTAATTGACTGATTGTTCTCTCACATATCTTTCATGCATTTGTATTTTTAAATTATTTTATTTTAATGCTGTAGTAAGAAAATGATCAGTTGCTGACAGAATGGCATAGATAATTTAATTTAGTAATTTGTTTCGAAATTTAAATTAAAATTTGAAATAAGAATACTTAGTAATAAAATGTTCTTAAAATTAGAAATGTAAGTAAATGTCATTCTATCAGTGACGATTGTCAGTAGATTAAGTTAATAAAGACAAGCAAAAAGAGGCAAAGGGTTTTTTGAATGGTTCTCTTCATTTAACTGTATATTATCCGAGAAACCTTCAAAATTGACCGTATTATATGTAAAAGGAAAATTTACGTAGCGTTTAGTATTTTATAACCTATTTCTTATTGTTTCGAATAAATCGAGTTACCATTACTTTTTGCTTTCGCAAGTGTAAATACGGGAGCGCTTGTGCTTTGATTCTTTTTTAATTTGGACTGAAATAGTAATTGAGACTGTTTGACTAACAATGAATTCAGTGTTGCCACTAAAGACTGATTGGGATATAAAAGTGCTGTTTCTTGAGCCCAGCTGGATCCCACCCTAGTGTAATTCAAAAACAATTAATTCATTATATTTAGTCTAAGTGTATGTAATAAAGATGTTTATATTATAAACCTTTGCAGTTTTATTTCTTAAACAAACTATAGGTCTTTTTATGAAAATAATTATGAATTTAAAGAATATTATTAAAAGTGCATTGTTTCATGCTCGTATACTTAATGAAAATTATGGAAAGATATCAATAAAATGGCTAAAACTTGAATTATAATTGCTTTTATTTTTATCGATGTTTAATGTTCACATATTCAATACAATCAATAGATATAATATTTTGTTGTCAGTACCTAACTATACATTACTTTTACATAACATTTTCTTTATTTGATTTTTTCGTTTTGTCTTAATCAATAAGCTACACAATTTGTTGCTTAATTAACTGGATTAATTAATGTTTGTCAACAGCATATAATTATTTTTAATGGACACGTATTCTAATTTCTAACCCGTCGCCACACAAGTACACAAGTGAAAATACTTGATAGAATGTATCAAAGACTTATGTACTTATTCATGGAAAAATATATCTACACTAATAAAACATTTTAATTACACTATTTCATTAGAATATACTAAATTCACTCGTACATAATCGCAAATGTGTTTTTTTTCATCATTCATTAATTCATGTTTCGGCAACATCAATGAAAAGCCGCGTTAATATAACACAAAGAGGTTACACTTAAAATAAAAGATAAGCATTATCTGAAGCAATTGTGCAAATGTGCAAAAATTGAAGATGCCATAAAGTGTATTGTTTAACAAATCAGATGGGCATTGCAACTATTGTTATTTTTTGCTCATGTTACAAACAATACGAAATTGTGATATGATACGAAGAGCAAGTTTTTTAAAACACTTTTTTAGAATTCCCAATATCCTCGCAATAAAATTGCAAATAATATTTAAGAGATTAGATATTTTTTCCTCGGCATTTTACATAACGCCATCTATCGTCAAAGACTTGTACTTAATACTTTATAAACACACCACACAAATGCAATTCTAACACATACTTAATTATTAGACTTTCAAAAAAGTAGCAGGTTCGCAATTCAACCTATTTTTTCAGTGTGGTTTTATAGAAATTTGATTAAAGACTGATCATCTATGTGGAAGATATTTTAATGAAACTCCTCGGAAATCAACAGAACAAGCTCTGTGGTTAAATTTAATTATTTTTATACATAAAAAACATTCAGATTTCAGACTGAGACCGATTTGGGACTAGCTCTGATGTGGAGAAAAAGGGAAAACGATAAATTTTGGCAACTTTTTTCACATTTTCAAAGGCGGTGCAAAATCTTGTTAAATTGAAAATAAGTAAAAATGTTCTATCGGTTCTATTTAAAAGTTTTAATTTTGTATTAATTCATAATATATCCTTCTAATTTTATTATATTGTTAAAGTTTGTATATTTAGATGTTCAGGTGTCAATCACGCAACTTCTTGACGAATTTTGTTGAAATTACGTACGCAGATAGGCTGATAAGGTGATAAGATAATTTTATCCGAATTTAACGCGAGTGAAGTCGCGGGAAGTAGCGAGTATCTATATAAAATATATAATTTTCTACAATGTGATACCGATATGCAAAGTAATTTACTATTAATATGCCTGAATTATCCTAATGAACTTAGGCTGTATTTTATTATTATAAAAAGTAAATAAATAATGCAAGCCCCAGTGAAGCTGAGGGGAATTGCTAGTATAAAATAAATATAACGTAAATAAAATAATTATAAACTTTATATATTCAAGTTTCATTAGTGAGTACGAAATTTATAGGAATAATATAGTAACCGTTTAATTACAATAAACTAGCTGAGCTCCGCGGTTTTAACTGCGTATATATGACGTTCCAGTAGGATTTTCGGGATAAAAACTATCCTATGTCATTCCTGAGGTTTCAAAGAATCTCTGTACGAAATTGCATTCAAATCGATCCTGTTGTTTCGGAGCCTATTTAATACAAACAAACAAATCTTTCCTCTCCTTTCCTCAAAATATTAGTATAGCTAAAATAGAGTTTAAGATGTGCAAATGTATATAAATCCCCAGTTATATTTTCCATTCTTATTTATGGGTCCACTAGCTGATCCGCGCGGCTGTGCTCCCGTAGCATAATGTTATATAACTAGCCTATAAAATATAGCCTTTGTTATTCGTGACTGTAGCTTTCAAATGGAATGAAAGAATTTTTAAAATCGGCCCCAGTTCTTGAGCCTATCTATTTAACCAAACAAACAAAGGTTTCTTCTTTATAACATTAGAGTTGATGGAATCCTCATTCCCTTCGCAATGGGTAGTTATAATTATGTATTTTTGTTGGTCTGTGGTCAGGAGGCATACAGTGGATTAAATTCCTTGCTTATAATCATCTCCTTATCCCCTTCAAGCCGGCAAGGCATCTGCGACACTTTGATGTTGTAGATGTTCATGGGCTGCGGTCGGTCACTTAACACCAGGTGCTCTGAAAGAAAGAAAAAGCATTTATTCCAGAAACTACTAATTATTTAATTATTAAACTAAACTATTAACCTATTTATTCTAAAAACAATTAAAATTAAAATAAGAACTAAAAACTTAGGGTAAAACAAGTGTACGGCAGTGCATTTCTGGAAAAGAGGTGACCACTCGTAGCTCTGCTTGCTTGCTTTGACGTTGCAACTTAGAAAAAATATTAATCGCTCTCATATAAAGACTTGGGGCAGTTTCGTATCAAAAGGTTAACAAAATGAAAAGATCGTACAACACTTTAGTAGAATCTCATAATACCATTGACATCTTTCGATATAATAAAAGATTGCCGTTTAAAAGGGATATAAAGAAATTGATCACATAATTTATAAGTATTAATAAGTAAAGATTTATAAAACTAAGTTAGTTATTATTAAGTTTTCGATGTCATATTTTTATTTTTATTTTATTTATGCTAATTTTAGAATGTTCCTCTTTTCCATATTTTGTTGCTTCTTAATGAGTGCTGTGCACACTTTAAACGGTTTTATTATCCAGATATTGTTCTCCTTACAATGTTTAATATGTACATATTGATAATAAGCCTATAGTGTGTCTATTTAATGAATAAATAAATAAATAAATAAAATTTTTACTCGCCGACGATAACCAATTTTTCTCTTTTAGTAATGCGTTTTTTTAATGCGTTTTATCATTAAAGAATAAATTACTCATAGAATCTCGAACACTATCATAACCGAAGTCCTTTGATGAATCGTGTAGCGGTACCCATGTATCGAGCCTATGTAGGGCTGACCCGTTAAACATCGAGCTAGGAATGTGCTGTGCTTGTCGATAGTGTGTCGACTAATGTAGTAATACATCGAACTAGGGATGTGAAACGATTATCAATAATTTGTTAAACAATTTAAGGGTGACCCATTAAAGATGGACGTGTATAAGCAGTGGTTATCGATAGTTTGTACATTAATGTAGAGCTGAATCGATAAACCACGAGCTAGGGATGGGCAATGCTTATAGATAATTTGTTGACAAAGGACAATCGCAAACACTAGTTCATAACCAAACTTACATTATTAATGTTACAGTTAAAATTAAGTGGCTAAGTTACGATTAATGTGTCTTTTTTTCATGTATAACGAAAAGAAATGTAAAAATATTTTATAACGTGAATTACAGTCTATTGCCTATTGTTCCATTTTATGCTGTATACTTGCGGTTTATACAATAAAGTATATTTCAGTCATAATTGTGTTTTATTAACAGCGTTGTTTATTGTTTTGTTTTAATTTCGAATAGACATAGACATCGATCTTAATATTAACAATAAATAATAACATAAACTCAAGTAATGATTTCAATTGTGCGTTAACTTTCAGATATACAGTAGCAATTTCAAAAAGGGTAACATTATTAATTGTGCAGCTTTGTATGTAATTATCGATTATAAAGGCTGAATATATGGATGTATAATTATATGATTAAGTAATAGGAAATAGATCAAACTAAGCCATATATTAAGCCTTAGTGAGAGTAAATTAATATTTCATGAGTCGATTATACACAAACTTTTTAAACAAAAGACAATATTTACAATTGCTAAATAAAGATAAGATCACGATAGTTTATGACAGATGTAATTAATTTTTATTTTCATGTTCTATGTACCCACACGCACTTGAAGCTGATTAATTAAGCGGCGATTTATGGAATTTTACCGCTATAATTCAGCAATAAAAATAATAAACAATCTCTTATTATCATAAAGTATTGTAACCTGGAATGCGGTTTTATGACGTGAGTACCAACCAATTATCTTTAATAAAACCTTAAAATTGTCTTTGGTATATGTTTCGTTTTTATTATCTGTGGCGCGTGGACACTATAGCTTACTCAATGTCGAAACACATCCTAAAATGGTAAGTGGCGCCACCTGTTGGAAATTAAACAGGTTGCGTGGTTCGAGCGTCGTAATGTACTGGATGTATGAGTTGATTCTATTGGAAGTTTATCGCGTCAATAACAAAAAAGGAATAAATGGAATATTTTTCGACAAGCACTAAGAACGTACAGGTGCTCCCCAAACATCTGTTTATTAAACTTTATTATAATATCGTCTATTTTTGATGTTGGTGTTTCTTATTAATTAATAACAATAAATGGTAATGGAATTAATGCTTGTTTATGATGCCTTTGAGGTAATGTTAATTATGATATTATGACAATCGTTTATCTAATATGAAAAAAACTAATATTTAGAGACTTTTTGTAAAACATATCTTGACAAAAAAAAATACATGCCAAAAATAATTGTACGATACATATTCTCTTTGTCTTATAAACTAACCAGAAAAAAATACATCTCGTTAACTAGTTAATTAAATTATAATGAACTGAACATCAATAAGTTAAGTAATTAGCATAATACAAACTTGCTACTACACATACTTACGTACTAATTGTTCAGTTAAAGAAATAATTAATTATACCAAAAGCATTTTAACAAAGTACCGATTAAGTGTCTAAAAACATTCGATGGCTTCAATTTCAAAGTTGATTATATTTATCTATGTACATGGTTTGAGTCCATCGGACAAAATCAAAACAAATTATCATAAAGATAGAAGGAATCGATGAAATAACAAACTTCTAATAATCGTTTCAATTAATTCAATCGATTAAATTTATCTATTAACAAAGTATCGACATTAGAGTAACGATAGAACATCATCTGGCATTTATGTTTTATTGTTTTTTACTTAAATGTAGATTTTTCTTAAATTTTATTTGCAATAGGATTATATAAGAAAATACCTTAAAGATTTTAGATTTTTTAATAAAACGCTTTTATGATAAGCACAATACGTTTTTTTATTCGTTTATTTTTTATCTGAATAAATAAATTAAAACCCTATTTTTTTATTACACATTAATAAAAACGATACACATTTGCAGCTATCAAATCTATCGATGTTAAGTTATCGACATTAGAACATTTCTGTTTATTAGCATTAAATAAATATAAACAAATAAATTAAAACCCCATTTTTAATTACATATAATAAAAAATTACAGATATCAAATCTATCGATGTAAAAGTGACATTAGAACACCGATAGAACATCATCTGGCACTTATGTTTTATTGTTTTTTCCTTAAATGTAGATTTTTTTAATTTTAGTTTCAATTGGATTATATAGGAAAAACCTTCAATTAAACATTTTACATTTTTATCATAAAAGCATTATTCGTATTTTCTATCTTAAATTTTCATTTATTTATTAAACATTAAATAAAGAATCAATAAATAAATAAAAATCCTATTTTTAAAATCGATAAAAATTTACAGATAACAATTCTATCGATGTAAAACTATCGATATTAGAACATCGTTAGAACAACTCTCCAGGATCAGGGATACGCGGGCAGTGGCGCAGTGGGTCGGCGGCCGGCAGGAATGCGGAAGGCCGCACACTACGGACGGACGGATTTGTCCGAAGATATACATCGGACAATTATCTGTTCCATTTTTGAATTTTTTCCCGATGTGCTTACCGATTCTATTTTTGAATTTTGTTTTCCGATTTGTCCTTATATCGAACTGTTATGTTAACGTTTAATAAAATATGATTGTTAATGTTTCATTTTTCGATTTTGTTTTCCGATTTGTCCTTTTTTTAATCGATGTTTATGAACGTGTAAGCAGTTTGTATTTATTTGTTTCTCAATTGAAAATTGTGTAAAAATTTACAACAAATTTTAATAAATGGATACAAATATTAGTGGCAAAATATAACATAAAAGCCTTACATAAAATTAATTTATAAAATCATTAAATTTAGCAAAGGAGGCTTAACATTATAAAAATCGTAATAAAGTTTAAAATTGTAATATATCCAATATCCATATTGTAATAAAAATGATATACATTTCTAAAATGCAACAAAAATCTCATACAATCTCATCTTCAGATTTATCCCGCAGGCTGCTCGACCATTTACATTATAATTTAACGGTAACCATATAACTCAGGCTTGGGCGTTAGGAGTATAAAAAATGATTCCATGGACCTCAAAAAACCATAGTCCTGTTACTTATGGGGTACTGACCCCATAGATATGGGGTGGAATGACCTATTTAATTTGAATGAGGTCATTATGGTCGCATTTTAGACCTTATCTTGAGGTATGTTGATTGAGTAATCGAACGCATCCATTGTTAAGGATGCTTTCAAGATGGCGCCGATGAAAATGGAGGCAACTTTGACAGATGACAGCAATGAGATAAAAACATATTTTAAGGATACAGGTGAGGGCGAATTAAAACTAAATAAGATATTAATTAACTTTTTTAAAGGACTATTTCATTAAATTGAGAATATATAAAGCAGTTAACGATCAAATTTGTTTGAAAAATTTGTTTGTCAAACTCATTTCATCAAACAATTGGTTAAACGATCAAAAACATTATTATCTCCTTTCGTGACTTGTGTTCCACGTGAGATCTTATTTGACGAACACCGCCGTTCACGTATTTTGTCAAATTTGCCATCAATCCAAACTTTCATCAAACACGTAGATTGTTTGACAAACGCCTCAGCAGACTATATAAACTACTATATAACAATAGCCACAAAACAAATAATTTGACTAATACGTAAAAGTTGACAAAAAATTTGATCGCCAACAGGGTACTGAAAGAAATGGACTAAATAATAAATTACTGTTTGAACTTGTGAGTTAACATTTTTTATTTATATAACTATAGAAAAATATATAAATAAAGTCAAAAATTCGTTTGCTATGTAAATAATGAAATATTTGTTCTGTACATATTTTCATATAGCCATCATAAAATTCTAGTTTATAAAACCTAGATTAAAAATACGTAAAATTCTGGCCTTGGAATTAATTTTACGCCTACTCAATGAAACAAATATGCAGTTAAAGACCGCATTTTTTCTTTCAATAAAAAATTAACTCACTCTGTGGCCTTTTTAATTCTTTTCGGTATGTTGTGTAACAGATTAAATATTTAACGGAATCTGTTGAGAGCAATTTAAATACGCCGTATAATAAATTTTAATTATTTCTGGGTCATGTGAAATATCCCTGGTTTTGGTATACAAAATAATAAGTAAATAAATATAAATATTCTGGGACATTTAACACTACGCCATCTAGTCCCAAACTAAGCAAAGCTTGTACTATGAAAACTAGATAACTAATAGACATAAACATCCTTTTTTGTAAATACACTCATACCACAGATAAATAAACACCCAGACAGTAGAAAATTACAATGCTCATCACATCATAATTTTCTGCTCGTGGGGATCGAACCCACACCCTTAGGCGTCATAGACCATATCCACTGCGCCAATGATTTCGTCAAATACATCAGTATTATCGTAAAAATAACTTCCTATTAAGTACTTCATGTTTTCATCTACATTCTATTTATAGATACGTAAAGGTTAAACTTAAATAACTTTATAAATATTTAAAAACAACACAATTATATAAGATGATTTTTATGTTATTATCCTTCAATAAATTTACTGTTTAAATTATTTTTGTATATATTTTACTTCATTTAAAGTCGATATCTCTATACTTTAAATAAAATTAAGAAGCCATATAAATTCGGGTGAAAGTAATCTCTTAGACTATTTTAATATAAACATTGCAATTTTCTACTGTCTGGGTGTTTATCTATCTATAGTATGTATTTACAAAAAAGGTATGTTAAAAAAAGTCAAGGAAATGTGCATATACAAAAGCGATAAAAATAAGAGCATTAATTATTGTTGGTAATTAATAAAATCATTGTTGCTTTAATAAGTAACACCACAGTGTTAAAATCTTACAGTGGTTGCATGATATTTGACATTTGCAAGAGAGCCTCAGGGCTGCCACAAATTCTGAACAAACTATGAAGTAAAAATCATGGTTTTGTTCATTATTCATTATAAATATATCAAACCTAGAAATAACCTTTATTTTTTTGTAATTACTCTACAAATACTCTTTTAAATTGTACACAAACAAAATTTCCTCATCCTCGAAAGATGTATTGGGATACATCTTTCGAAGATTTGGGACGCTGTCTATGTGACAGTTTCGTGCAACGACTGTATGTATTCCTTAGACTGTGGTAACACATTGTCTTAACGTCAAATTTGATAAGATTAAATCACTTCCTTATAAAATGTATTTTAATGTATCCTTCGACACCAGCGACAATACAATTAAGGTAACCTACATAATGGAATACACAATGTAGTTCGCCTTAACGTATTTCATGCATGCCTCAATTGTATTTAATTTTAAACAAATCAAAGCTAATTTTAATCGTTATATTGCAACACGTTTTTGACATTAATATTTCTTTGCCACAGATTCAACCAAGTTTGAGTTTATGATTACATGATATTTCGGTTATCATTTTCAAACATAAGTCATTATTTTCTATTGATTACTAATGGCCATTTTCAATAATATATCAATGATTATGGATGAATTTTTATGTCAAATTATATGACAATAGATAGACAAAATTCACAGCATATGTATTCACAGCATATCCGTCGTTAGGATATTGAAATCAAAGTAAGTGCATATAGATAGATTTGTCTAGCTTTAGTAAGCAAAACAAGGGATAGATAGAATATTGAAAACGACCGTAAAAGGAAATGTAAGTACGACAGCAGATGACATTGATAATACTACAAAATGGTGTCTTCATTAAATTTTCTTTACCTAAATAGTAATAAGAAAACAAGTTTTTTGCCTTCCCGGGCCCCTTTTCTACATTAATGTAGATAACCCAAAAACTTCAAAACAAGGAAAAATCGATACTGATATTTAACACAACATAAATAAAATCAACATCAATATGATTAAACTTGTAAATCTCGCGCCTGCAAAAAGAATTCAGCTTTTTTGTGTGGAACCTTGAAATTTTACAAGTTAATACATTTTTAAAGTCAAATTCCATTTTTTTCACAAAAGGAAGCTAAGGTCACGTTCTTACTTTAAATAATGCGGTCAATACATATGTGTGTACATTTGTGTCTGATTTATCTACTTATATTATAAAGAGGAAATATATTTCGTTTATTTGTTTTAATTGAGGTTCTGAAACTACTGGACCGATTTGAATTAAATATTTACCATTGGAATCATCATTATCCCTGATGAACTTAGGCTATATAACATTATGCTATGGAACCGAAGCTGCGGACAGCTAGTATTATCTTTAAATATTATTTTAATACAGATCAACATACATTTTAATATTTTAATACAACTACAAAAATATAGTTTTACTATGTGTATTTATATTATTGTAAAATTACAAGAAGTTTTAACGTTTACTTATATTTAATTAATCAAACTTTTATAATTTGAAATTTAAAAAAGATAAAAAAGATAAAATTTTTGTTTATTTTTCTGAAAAGCCCAAATTAAAAAATAATGGAAAAGTTCTAGCACAATAGCGAAAACCCTTTCCTACATCCAAAATAATATCCTCATACAATTAGCATTCACGTATTTCTTCTAACTCTATTTGTATTCAAATCGGTTAAGCCGTGAAACCAAACATAGTCCTTTGTGTACGAGTGGAATGAGTCAACACTCAGAGCATATTTACACTTGATTCATGATCAGGTAAACAGCCTCCTTCAAATAGATTTGAGAGCCTAGAAGTCTCCTAAAGTTATAGAAATTAGTGAAGCACGTATCATGTATGTGGAAAAAATACTGCCTCGTTGGTCTAGTGGTTGCATCTTTGATTACAATTCAAGGTGTCTCTGTGGGACCAAAAAATGTTCTTGGGATTTTTCTGAAAAATAAATCTCAGTAACAGCCCTGACTTTGGAAGTTAGCGGTGTTGGAACACCCCCGTGTCTCGGAGAGCACGTAAAGCCGTCGGACCTGCGCCTGATCTCTCTCCGGTCGTGTCGGTCTGTCGTCCCATCGGTCCCATAACCAAGTGTGGTATCAAATGAAAAGTCTAGATTTATATCTTACAGCGGTCTAGGTCTAGCTGGAAGCGAGCCATTAGTTTTGTTTATTTTCTTATTAAAATATCCATTGTTAGCGGTGTCATGTCGTGTGTCATTATAAAATGAACATAATAATGTATTATACTCGTATTTTGTACGGGTAATGTTAACTTATATTGTTTACGCTACACCTGCACCGAAACACAACAATTATGTGTAAGGAATTTTATTGAGCGGCCATTTTTAAACATTCTGCGAATTTAACTACATAGGCAATATTTTTGTACAAAATAAGTTAATATTACGCTCATCAATGTAACCTTTCGGTTTTGCAATTTAAACCTAGACCATGGTTTTTGTAGGATCTAATCTTTTAAAGATATCCTTAAAGACATATGCGTATTAAAAGCTTTATCTTTTAAAGTTTGGTCAAGTAACCCGATGTGTGAGGTACGTAAGTAGATGAAATGTCCTTAAAACCTGTTAATCATACGCTAGTAAAGCGGGCTCGGCCCGGAATCAACATTTATGCCTCCTTATAATATCATTTATGTTTCCTACATTCGACTCTTCGAATTACGTTCAAGCCCGAAATAAAACTCATTGAAAACCGCTTCACTCAAAGAGTTCTAGTCCTTTACCGACCCAATAAAAACTCCTATTAATTGCGTAAGCGTTAGTAATAAACTTTTGGATTGGTTAAAAATAACCAAGTCAACGCACCACCGACAATCCGGGTATAAATTCTTAAAAAACATAAACTTCACGAGATCGCCTTCCATTTTCAAACATCCTAAAAATGTGTAATAGCATTTTAATTTTCGAACACGCCACAGACTAATAAGAATCAAATTGGAATCGGTGGGAAAAGTGACATGTGACGTTTTCGTCCGAAAATTATTACTGAAATCTATGATTAGAAGTGGATTCTAATACACAAAAAATAGAGTTTAGTATTGGCGTTTGAGGTTGGTGCGTTTGAATCTTTATTCTGCGCCTCGATTCCGGCTAGGATATAGGTCATTGCTCCCCTAAACCTGCGGAGTAGTCAGGGCAGTTCATAAGTACTGCCATGTTTAAATTTCCCAACTCATATGTACTCTCAGTACAGGACTCGGACTACGTACTTACGACAGGCTCCCGACAAATAGCTATCATGTCGTTATAGTCGTGTTTTTGAAGGAATCTTCTCGAAGTTACGCTACAATTATAAGGATCGTCATATATAATCGATCGGATATTTGTACGCGTCGGAACCGATACTAATCTACATATGAGCGTATTAGGCATTGAAATGCCAATAGTAATGGGAACAATTTATGTATAAATTAGACCTCAAGTAATTGTTCTTTATTGAGATGGACCAAGATAACAACGTATTATTTCCTTTGACTGGTATTTATAGACATTATTTTAAAAGTAAATAATTCTAAAGCAGCAAATATAAATTATACGGGAACGGCAAATTTATAAGTAGATAGCAATCAAGCAGACATTGTTGTTGAAACCTATAAAAATGCTATCTATCAATTATTGGGAACGAGTTGAAGAAAACCTAGCAATTTGCAAATGTTGCTTAAATTGAAGTAATAAAACTTTTAATAAGTATAATTATATTGTTTTCATTGTGCCCCTTTTTTATTCAAGAAAGACACAATTTGGTACATCCATGATTAGTTTAACGGACTCGAAAAATATCTTTTTAAAAATTTAATGCACCACTCTACCCATATAATTTACTTCAATGCTTATTCACATTTTAATAAATTAAAATAGGGAATTATTCACTATTTGATTGCTATTTCACTTGCTGTGCAACTCCGGGATTACTTTATTCTGAGCCCATACCTATATATATACCAAGTTTCATCATAATTGGTTCGGTAGTTTTTGCGTGAAAGAGTAGCAAACACACAAACATATAATACAAGTACTTTAAAAGTGAAAAGGAAAGCAGTTACTTTTTATGATATTGTCTTTAAATTTTATAGTATTTTTGTATGTGAGCAATAAGGTTACTGTCATTAATTTTTAATTCGTGCATGATAAAACTCTTTATAGGAATTGGTACTACGTGTCTAATATAAGAAAGGATGAAATAAAATACATTAATTTGACAAAAACACAATTTCTACACCTACGCTAATATTATAAAGAAAACTTAGTTTGTTTGTTTGGTTGGTTGGTTGTAATGAATAGGCTCAAAAAGCACTCGACCGATTTAAAAAATTCTTTCACCATTTGAAGGCTACATTATCTACGAGTAACATAGTAGGCTATATTTTATAGGTTATCTATATTACATAATGCTACGGTAGCGAAGCCGCGCATATCAGCTAGTCTTCTATCAAGAGGCGTTTCAATAAAATATATGATATTGAATGGGTTAAAACTTTCACCATTAAACATTTGCTAGATAGCTTATTAGCTGAATGAGGCAATATAATGCTTTTTATTTATTTATTCTCCATTGTACATAATTACAGAAAAAAGAATACAAAACAGATTATAATATAATTTATTGATTTACAATTCCCGACGCAAAGAGACGCGGGTAGACACAAGTAGTTTCATATGTATAATATATGTATATATATACATATGTATAATCAAACTAGTTCTGGATTCGTACCGGATCTCATTATTATCTTTCATCTCCCAAATGCAACTAGTTGATGATCGGAAACCGTTAAAATCCCGTGTGATTTGGAAGAAATGTCGCTATAACATTTCCGGGTGTGAAATGTGCTCCATGCGTTTCAGAGGTTTGTCGCAAAAACAGGCGATATACGAATAGACAGAGAGCTGGTGTATATAGTTGTATTGTCAATAATACATCTTAATTTATTTTAACAAGATTCTGCAAAATATGTTCGAAGACTTCGAGGATTTTATTAATTTAAAAAAAATTGTATCTTTTTATTCCTGTATTTGAACCCAAAGCAAGAAAGATTATTCATAATCTTCAAGCAAAATCTAACTTTATTGAAGTTATCTATACTGAAGATATGCAACTTAGTATTTGTCTCATCCACGTCTGTAGCCAGTAAAAAAGGGCATTAATAGGCAATAACTAAACAGGTCAATATTCATTATTATATTGTCCTATCTTACATTCTGCCCTGACCATTCAAGTAAGCGGTAACCCAGACATCCATCCATCGACACAATAAACAATGATCAATATTCAAAAAAGTTAAGTAAAACTTCATCAGCTCTGATCTACATGGTAATGGTTAACATTTAAAGAGATGCTTAATCTATCCCTAGCTCTTAGCCTAATTTCCTTATATAGCGGTTTATTTTTTGCATTTCACGTGTCTTCGAATCGTGAGAATATAAATATGCAACTTGTGTTCATCGTTTGCCATAGAGACCGACATTTCTTATCTATGTAGTAAATCACTGAACTTAATATTCTACTCAACTGTTGTGGTTTATGGCAATAAATATATGTGTAAATATTATGTTATATTTTCTTGTTTGTTAAATGTTTTGTATTGTTTCTTGACGTCCGATCTGAATGATCTTTGTAAGCAAACAATCATATAAATTGTAGTAAACTGAACTGTAAAATTGACTGATGAATATTTTAAAATTGTTTAGTGATTCTGTCCACATACATAGTTCTTATTTTTAGAAAATAAAGAGAATACAATACATTAATTATTTACGACATTTATGATACCATTTAGTCCTTACTTTTTGAAATCGAGATTGACTGAAAATTCTTCGTCATCTATTTTTTATACTACACTACACTACACTGTATAATGGAACAGTGTTACAATCATACAGTGGTTGCAAGATGTTTGACGTTTGCAAACAGCCTCAGGACTGTTACAAATTCTCTATAAAATTCGAAGATACTATTTCAAGTTTTACACAAACAAATTTTCGCCACCTTCGAAAGCATTGACACCAAGGAAATATCGACATTTATCGAAGTTGTGAGACGTTGTGTATGTGACAGTTTCGTGTAACGATCGCGATAATCTCCACTATTATTAAATTATCCCCCATAAGATAATAATTTCTCTAAACACTTAATAATATAGATACAGTTACAAACATTTTGGCTCCAAGGGATTAAAATCTTATTCAAAATCTTCATGCTTATTTAAAAATAAAATAATTGTACAAACGTTAAACATCGAAAACAAATGTATGCAAATTCTGCGCAACAATAATAATCAAGTAGAAAAAGAACAGTAAAAAGAGGTATTTAACAGGTGTATGCAGTGAACAGGCTTTAATAGACTGATTTCGATGGGACAAGTGACTAGCTGGACACAGAAAGGTATGGAGATATATTTATTGCTAAAATTATAACTTAAATTTTAATTTAAAACGTTTATGTCACTGCTAGTCATAAATGTTATCCCTTTTTAGTTAAAACTTTTTATTAAAGATTATATTATAATCTTTTTACAAAGCCAACTGCTCTATATTATTTATATGATACAACTGATGATTATATTCGATATTAATGTTTAAAAAATACAACTAAATTGTTAAATAAAACTAAAATATATAAAAAATGTCTGTTCTAAATGTTAAAATACTTATAAATTCATTGTGCGTAAATGGTAACACTGTTTTATTTATAACTGTTTCTTATTATTTGTGTTATTTTATAGTTCAGCTTAATAATACTTTATTTCTCATTAAGAATTCTCACAGGAGAACAATTTAAAATTTAATTTTAATTAATTTAGAAAATAATTCGCGAGACGCAACAGTTCTCCTTCGATTTATAAATATTTTTTAAGAGTAGAACACCGCAAAAAACCAGTAATTAAAAATAGCTTAATATAAGGATGGTAAATATGTTGCAAATCTCATGAACATTACTGCGAGTTTCGTAAAAGAATTCGTTGCAACTTGCAATGTTTTATAGTTAATGTTAAACGTGTAATTTTATGCCAGTTACAGTGCCTTGTAGCTCTGTTGAAAGTCTTAGAACATTGTATAGATCGTTAATAGTTTCTTAATTATATTTTAATAAGATATCACGTTTATCGAGTCTTAGTACAAATAATACTTGCGTAAGAATTTTATTTGGTTTGTAATGATTTTATAGGGCCTATTTTAGCTTAATATTATTAAAAAAAATAAACTTGAAATAAATAAATAATTTAAATTGAACCTGGTGGTCCAGAATGGTTTAAAAATTAATTTACGTAACGTATTTTCGTACTTTCAAAACATAAAAACAAATAAGAATTGTTTATTTGACACTTACATCAATCAATATGGTACTGTGGGTAGTGCGTTGTTTTCCTTACTAGGTTATCATGTAACCTATCTTATAATAACAGCCCTTACTTTCAAAACATATGCCATAGACTATGCCATCAAAATCTATTTTAGAAATTTTTCATATCTTGAACAGTGACGCGTCCCGTGTCTTGTTTTGGGGCATGGGGTGAATGTTAAATGCGCTGATTCCTGCAAAAAAAAATTCGTGAGAAAAACAAACTATGAAACCTGCGAGCACTACCGTTTAGTGTACTATTGAGACACAATCGTAACACGATGGATAAGAAGAATACCAAATTGTCCTACGGCAATTGTAATGATATTTCAATCGTATGTCAGTTATACACCATTGTTCTTAAATAGTTGACAGAATACCAAATCTGTCAAACTATTCCCATACGATCCAATTGAGATGCAATTGAAGCATTTTTAAATTAGCAGACTTGGGCCCCTGGTCGTTACTTGTTACATTAACGTGCTGCAACAACGCGACATTCAGGAAAAAACCTAAATAAATTGGTAGTACGTTATCAAAGTATTAAAATGAAAACAAAGCGATTCCTCTCCACTCGTTTCTACCGCGCGTGCCAAGCTCCAGTATGCGCTAAATAATTACCAAGCCTTTGTAACATGTGCTACGGATATGCTACATTTTTTTATTTTCCCACCCATTCTCAACCTTATCCCCCAGACATAAGGCCCCCCCATTGTCACCTGTTGATAAAAAATGCTTTTATTTTAAACATAGTCGATCACCTGTGCCTACTCCAATTATGTCCTAAGAGGATATATTAAGAATTTATAAATGTACATGAATTGTGTGTAATCGTAATGACTGTAACTTCAAACAAACCAATATTAGTTATTTCTAGTTCATTTCTGTCTACATTCCGTTTTGAATACTGTATTTCAGTTTCACCTGTGAGGAAATTTTTATTAAAATATGTGCTGAGTCTGGTTTTGAACAAACTCGACTAATTTTCTGTCTGTAATTTAAATTAATAATTTAAAGTGCTCTTTATAGTAATAAATGAAACTAACAACTAATATAGATTAGTAACCCTTATATATTATTATAAACCTACAAGTTCTATGTTATATTAAAGAAATGAAAAGAATCTAGAATTTTCTTTTTGACTTAAAAAATCTGGATACAGAGGGATCTTTATCATATTTAAAAAAACCTATCATATTTCTATAATCGACCTATTTTTATAGTATTGCCGCCTTAAAAAACTTTGTCATGACTATAATACAGAAATATGCATGCAACACCTGGTTCTATTTTTATATCGTTGATAAATAATTAATTGATTCCCCGATATACATCACGTAAATTGGTGCCGTGACGTACAGTTTACATTTAAGATTAAAGTGATATGACATTAATATACACGGAAAATATATTCCTTAGACAGCCACATAATTATTGATGTTATTATGTTTCACTAAAGAAAAACCAATTGACATGCTTCTATCCATTGAGAATAAAAAAACATTTGACAGATGTCATCGCGTTTAAAATTAGATTATGAAAACTACTAGTATTATTTGTGTAGTTTTTTTTTTGTTTTAATTAATTTAAAATAAATTTAATGTGAGGGAAATTGGCAATTGGCTGTGTGCATATCAGACTATAACATTATCCCTTACAAAGCTGTAAATTACAAAATATATAGTAAATTGAACCTCCTTATGTTGGAATGGAGCAAAGCTCAGTGAAACAACCTAAATGACATATTTATTCATTTATTGTTACGTTTTGTGCTATGAAATAGAGCAAGTATATGTTTATGATATAACAGTATAGCATAATTATGTGTTGATTCTATATTTCTTGTAGATACGATATAGGTCTAATATAGTGACAAGACGAAATTATTTGCGCCTGTAAGGTATGTATTTAATGGATACAAACAAAATTAAATAGTTTGAAATCAAGAATCAAAAAAAGTACATATAATATCTTAATTAATATTTTATTGCTTCAACATACCAATTTGTTTATATCTTTTCAGTATTTTTTGTTTCACGTTTTACTAAAATTAAAAAATGTAGTTTTTTATATTTTTAAAATAATATAAATTCGAAAGCACATCTCTACACAAGTGTCTAACCTCATTTGCGTAGTGATTTATCTAATCGAAGTAAGTACCAGCATGCTCACTGCGTCGGCATTTAAAAAATATCGATAAGCGACCGTGACATTTTGTCGCTGTGATTATTCTGTTTATGACAAAATGCAACTTGAATGCATCAATAAATACTTTCGTACAGTCGGGTAGAGATTTATAATTTTTTATATAAATTTTTGAATGCTTTTTATTTTACTTAGGAATTAGAGGTTTGCTATGGACATAGAATGACATTTAAAAATCGGAATCGAAAAATCGACCTACCAACAACTTATATTGTCAAAACAATATTTTTTATTTGGAAGTAAAACAATAGAATTAATCTATTATCCTTCAGTTATATAATCCAGAATTTGTATCCAAAAATTTTTAATCTAACCAGCGATCATACACTTTGCTATAAAAAACTTACTTGGTTTCACTCATAAATTACTTTATCAGCCTTCATTGTGAAAATTTTGTTTAGATAATACTAATATTTCTTTTTATGGCAGAGCAGGCACAGGAGTAAGTGGGTCACCTGATGGTAAGTGATCACCGCCGCCCATGAACAAATATAATAACATCGCATCGCATCGTAATCTTAATATATATAAATTATGTGTCACAGTGTTTGTCCGCGATGGACTTCTAAACTACTTAACCGATTTTAACCAAATTTTACACACCATGTGCAGGTTGATCCAATTTGAAAGTTAGTATAGTAGTCCACGCGTGCGAAGCCGCGGGCGGAAAGCTAGTAGTCATATAAATGTTAGCATAAATAAAATCAAGAACACTGTACATAACAGTGCACAATTTTTCCTTCATAGAGATTTTCTTCAGAACTGTACCGAGAAGGAAACACGAATTTAAATCGGACAAGTCAATGCTAACCATCAGAATATTGCACACCGAGTGAAGTTGAAGGTACGTAACTGATAAGTCATGTAATGGTGTGTAACACAGGCTTCTGTATGTATACTGTTTCCTTTGAAGATAGATATACATTTAAGAATAAGAATAATTTTTATTAGCCAAAAATATTAATACATTAATTTGAATACGAACTCTTGCGTTCACACTAGGACTCCGTGTTGTGAGAGCAAGTTCCTTCCTAATGCACAATAGTAAAGAACAAGTTATGTATACAAGTTATTAAAGTTAAAAATACAACTAAAAGATACATTATTCAATAAATTACAATTATAAATATTTTTAAGAAAGATACACCTCCTGATACGCATCAACGACGTGTTGTGGTAGTCAAAGTCAAAGTCAAAGTTAAAGTCAAAGTCAAAGTCAAAATGTTTATTTTCCAAATCGGACTGCCATTTACATTTAGATGATTATTTTTTTTTATTTACCACCGATTCGGAAGGCTGCCTGAATGGACAGTTGTTTAGTTGTTTACAATGATTTGAATTTAAAAGGGACTGAGTATAGCTTCAGCAAAACACAACTATCTCGTTTTCTTCATATGCATAAAGCCTATAAACAACCTTTTGAAAACCCTCAACGGTAAAAAATAAAAATGTAATTGAAAGGATAATATAAAAAATTATGTATGTACTAAAATAATTCAGATGAATTATCAAAAGCCAGTATTCTATTCATACTTTTCTCGCTTTTGCCATCATCCAAGATGATGATTTACTCGACAATTTTTTGTATTCAAGTTAAATAGCAGCATACAGACAATTTACACGTGAAAATCAAAATTAAATCAAATTAACACGGTTCCAATTACATAAACCTTTATTAAATGCCTTGACTTTTCCGTAAACTCGTATTCTCACTGAAGGAGAACCGGCAGAACCAAGATTTACTTAATCCTTTAATAATCCGCTATAATATGTTATTAAGGTAAGCGTCCACATGTCACCATCGTACGCATCGGATGCATCAAAGTTCGAATCGCAATATTCTTTGTATGAAAATGAATACTAACTGAGCTTCGCGAAAAACTATCTTATGTAATTCCTGGCGTTTCAAAGATCTCGGTACAAAATTTCATACAAATCGGTCCAGTAGTTTTTCAGCCTATCCATTACAAACAAAGGTTTCCTCTTTATAATATTAGTGTAGATTAGCTAATCCGCGCGGCTTAGCTCCTGTATAATGTTATATAAATATAGCCTATGAAATATATGTTACTCGTGGATAATGTAGCTTTTGAATGGTGAAAGATTTTTTAAAATCGGTCCAGTAGTCCAGAACCTATTCATTACAACCAAACAAACAAAGTTTTCCTCTTTATAATATAAGTGCGTCCAATGATACCCGTATTTTCTATACAATTTATCCGTTGCGTTTGAAACCGATCTGTGTACATTTGGTTTAATGGGAATTCAAATGAAGTATGATTTGCTAGTTTTATATGATTATTAATGTTTCAAATACCTGTAAACTTGTGGAATTCCTTAAAGGTCGTATGATAGTGGTCATGAGCATTGATCGCTTGCTCTAAATAATAATAAATTATTTATCTCTTATCAAATCAAACTAGTTTCTTTTACTTCGCATTTATTCTGGGTCCTTAGTATACAACGTGTCCCAAAATTCAACGATAATACGTCATTTTACTAATATTTCTAACTTTTTTTTGTATTGGAATCTTAAGTAGCACTGCTATCCACCACAATCATTGGTGCCACCTGGTGCCGTATTATCCTTGAATTTTGGGACACGTTGTATGTATACCAAGTTTCATCCAAATCCGTCCAGTAGTTTTTTTCGTGGGAGTTACAAGCATACATCAATCCATACTCACCAACTTTCGCAATATACAGAAAAAAACCTTTATTGATTTGAGTTACTCATGCAATCGTTCCCTTTTTTAATCCCGCAATATTATTTATCTTTCATTTAATCCCACAGACAATACAAATATAACATAAACTATAACGCAACAACAAACCAACCCAATGTAAACTCAAAAAGTTTAATTTGGGATTATAAAAAAATACATACTAAATAACTTTTAAAAAGTTTCATATTATATAGAAAAAGGTATGTTGATAGTTTGTAATGACGAATATGTACTCGTTAAGTACTTATGTAGGTTTGAAGACTTCAAGGAAAATACGTCCTATTTGAGTTAGTTCTTTTGGTAGTGATATTATTATAGAAAAGAAGCTACATCCAGAAAACTTGCTTCCTAATTTTCAACCTTTTTTACATATAATTGATAGTATGTATATGATGAAATGCATTTAAAGTATTGAATTAAAGACTTTTTTACACTATTTCCACTATTTATTAAAAAACATTATTTAATTACAACCGGTTTCGAGAATTCATCATCAGGTAGTCCTGATAAACCTGTAAAAAAGTCTTTAATTCAATACTTTTTTTACACTTTTGACCTCCTATTATATAATTAATGAACAGACTTTTTAACACAAAACATAATCCTTAGGAAAATTCTGGAAAAACGTTAAAATTCCAGGGATAAGATTAAAGGCGTTAACCCAACGTCCCTTTTGACCCTGTCTAAACTCAGTCTAAATAAGGAATGATCCAGAACTCTTATTGATTATTTTTGGATCGATCGATCGGAATTTTATTCGATCCCGTCACAGTTTTAATACAATAGAATTATTTACAAGTGCGCGCCTTAATTTTATAACTCTTCTTAAAAATACAAATAGAAATAATAGCCAATCTGTTGAATACAAACAAAAGGATAAAATTAACTGTAAAGTTTACACTCAACATTAAATTATTAGTAAAATGGTAACCATAATTTTCCATCGGTGTATAAACAATCAAGAATAAGATTAACGATCCTAGAGATCTGTCTGCAAAAAACCTTCCACATGGTTCGACATCTTTCGATCATACAGTTCTAATGAATGAAATATTGATATCCATAAAATAGGAAGGCATATGACCACCCATTTAACACACCATATTAATCATATAGATAGTAAAGCTGTTTAGCGAATTTTGACAGTCAATCTATAACGGTCCTAACCCATTGTTTACAAAAGACGCGTCCGTTTTTTATTAAAAATCCTATCAAACCCTTTCTATTTGTGGACATCTGCCGAAATCGATTTCGCATTTTTTAGTACAAAAAAGCGCGGGTGCAAAAAGCTACGTCTACGTTTTTATGCTATCTGCAATGTTTAGTAAACGGCAACCCTTTGATTAAATATAGCGCGTGTAATCAGATTTCGGCATGTGCTATCCTTTTTTGTTTTTTTTTTTAAGAAACACGATAGTTCTTGAGTGGAGTGTGCCAGTCTTTGTGGCTGTCAAATGTATTTGCTTTCGCTTCGTCTTCCGTGTAAAAAAACAGCACGAGCCCTTTTGAGGTACTTGCAAAGTTTAATAATCTATTGAAGGGTTGACAGAACCTTTCGATGCACCTTTTAATTTTTTATCTAGTGGCAGTATTCAGTTTCACTTTGTTATTCTATATCAATAACATTAAGATATCACTACACGAGCTACAATAATATCTTACGTTTAAGTTAACGAGTGATAAATGAAATGAGTAGAGAAATATGCTTTCTAAAATAAAATTGAGCATGGAATACAAAAGAATATAAGTAACGATACTTAGTAGTGAAAATTTAAAATAGCTAAACTTTTTTTTAATAAATCCATGGTTATTCCGAGCCACTTCGTATACTTCGTAAATATAATATAGCCTATGTCACTCACTGATGGTAGAGCTTTCAAATGGTGAAAGAATTTTTGAAATCGGTTCTGTAGTTTTTGCGTGAAAACTTTTCAAACGTACATACAAATCCTCAAATGTTTTTCCTCTATATAACATTAGTAATTACTATAGTAGTATAGATAATGATGAGCATAGAGAACAGATTATAGATACAAAACAAAAAATCTTAAAAGTCACAAATTAAGACCATAGATAACGCGATACCATAACCACGATTGTTAATGTGATTCTCAATGACAAATAGTTTAATTAACTCTGTTTTCTCAGCATTATCTAGTTTGCAGGCACGCCTAGCTTGTTAGGTCGAGGTTTTCATATTAACCTACTATAAAACTAGCCTTGTTCTCACGGTTTGCCTGCGTTTGATAAAGCACTAACTAAATATAGATTGGGGTTCTTGGTAGTAGACCCGCCTAAGCGGTAAATATGAGAACTTTTTTATTAACTTCATTTTAGTAATATCTGATATTAGGTATATGATTATTCTCAAACAATTGCAAGAATTAAATCTTCAAATTAACAATTATTTAAAATTAGTATTAATGACCTAATATATATCTCAAATCTATATTACTTATTTTTATAGAAATTATGAATATAAAATTGTATTATTTTGTCTATTCGTTTTTAATACTCTTTACATGACGTTATATGGTAATTAACAAATGAACAAACAAATCTACTAAATTTTTTTTAAGTAAATGTTTTATCGATAAAAAATACATTAAAGCATTATCTAAGAAGTGTAATTAAGCGTAATCAAGCCTCATCAGAGTCATTAGTAAGAGATCCTAATTACAATCCATCGAGTATTAACATCAATCTCCTTAAGTCCTTACGAAGCGCGCTCGAGTATTTCACACACAGACGCCTTTCACTTACATTAAAAGTCGGGCTACATCGGAACACTTTGACATAACATATGTTTGAGTCAGATATTATTGAACTCATCCTTGCGGCAGATATTTTTGCTAATCTGTCCGTAGTCACGTATAATTATATGTTTCTGACTGTACCTATCTATTTTGTGGTATAAACTTCTATACAATCAAGTTATTTTGAAATCCATTAGATTGAATTTCAGCTTCGAATTAAGATAAAAAAACGTATTATTTTTTTATTTAATGCAAAATCTTTAATATTTTTATGGTTGATATATTTGAATGATTATACATACAAGTTAAACTCTATGATACATATTTCTTATCTACTTTATGACTTTAATAAATTCAAAATTATTATACTATTGCAAAAATTTGTTTTTTTAAATATAAATATTTGCATGAGAAACACTGGCGATTGTATAGATTTTTTGAATTTTTTAACATCGTGTTATCGCCACTTACTTAGAAATTAATGTAATTTGATAGCAAATATTGTTTGAGTAATGAAATAAATGAAAAATCACATTAAGGGCGATTTATTCGAAGATAGTGTATAAAATTATGAATTTATATTTCTAAATAATGTTTTTATAAACTTAATAAACAGATGTGTATGTTCGATGCTTAAATATTTTTTCGAGGCATTGTTCAACTGTCAATTATCAAACATTTTTTATTTTTGTTATTACTCTAATTAAACAAAATTGGTACGGCACGGTTAAGATAAATAACTTCCAATCATCCTGATCTTTAATTAAATAATCCTGCGAAAATTTTAATAAGGCTCCATAATTTTAAAAAATTCAGGGAAGGAATACAAAAATTGACAAAAAGCGATCCATCTTCCTTATATAACATAGACAAAAACGATCCTCATTAATTCTAATTGCGCGCGCATTCTCAAATTTTATTTTTTTTAATATCTCTGGCCTAGAGAGGTATCAGGTGTGACTTCACCTGTGGACGTATTGTATCTCGTTTTGACAGCTGAGCGCTTTCAACACGCTTTGTTTAAAATCTATTTATACGAAACTTGTTTTGTTTAATTACGAGCGCATTTGTTTCTGGGTGATTCTGGGTTTCCGTTGTTGAGAAAAAACTGATAGGGCCCCTTGTGTACTGTTTATAACTTTATATAAGCTAGTATAGTTTTATATTGTCTGTGGTAGTCTCTATTCTGACTTCGATTACATTTATATTTTTTTTTAATTCAGACAGAGTCGCCAGTATTAGATACCCTTGATGCTATTTGATAGTGTATTTGTATACTCATACACTAAAATCTTTAGATGACCATTTAGTAAGTCTCTCTAAATAAATACAAGATTTTTTATGATAATCTTATGATACATATAAAACAATAGCTATTATTTTGTTTGGATTATCCCTTATTCCAAATATATTTTCCATATTACCTCCGGCCCTTGAAATTCCATTAGTCACATACATTATTAATATAAAATTAAGAATACAAAGCGAGATAACTCGTGCACATACGACACAATAGCACCGTCGCAAGGAATTCCTTCAAAACCGTAGCTTCATCAATATACCGACAAAAACCTAAGCAAAAAGCGTTCCACTCGATTTTTATTTGAAGGAATCCGTCCTCATAAGTATGAGCCGGTCGGGGATCGCGAGAAACCGCCAAACGCACCGCGTCGGCAAAAATGTGCATAATTGGCCCATCGCAAGAAAAAACCCTTCAAAAAGTCGACCTCTAAATGTTTCGAAAAAGTGCACGATTACAGGATGTTAAAAAAAATCGGCGGTTTTCAGCAAAAATGCTCCGGCATCGGTTACTGTGTGAAAAAGTTAGTTAATATGGAAACTTCTCCTGAATTAATTATCAATCACACTTAGTTTAGCTCAAGCAAAATTGAATTGATCTATTCAAAAAATGCATAAACTTGTTGCTTTATTGGCCACGCGACTGTGAAATACTTATTACTTATATTCATAAAATACAAAATTTAAATTTACTACAGCTAGGATAAATCTGGAAGCCTAAGTCTAGATTTCCTAAATCTATTTTATCATCAATTTATTTTAAAAACATTAAAAATAACTATATCAACTTAACACCCAAATGCTTCATCATTTTATATGCATAATATACTATCTCATTTATTTCAAAAATGAAGTATTATTAATACCTAATTTTTATATTAATAAATTTAAATTCAATACGTCTCAAAGAGAAGCATCGTTCACTCCGGTAACACCCTGTACGCCGATGCATTTCTATAAGGGATTGATTTATTCAAATCGAAAAGCTTTTGATAGTGCCCTTGGCCGCGGGCCCACGAATTATTTGTTTTTGAATAGCAATTATATTTTATTTTATTAAACTCACAATTCTCTTGCATGATTCCTTCAAAATTCCTAATGTTTCCCCGAAATTCGTCTCAGATCGCCAACAAAGGCTAAATGATGCTCTTAATATATTAAGGTCGGGCCGCATGCAACATTTTCTAAATTATGTGATTATTAGCTACGATAGTCTTTTGTTTTTTTTTATATAAATTTCGCCAAGTAGCTATTAGGATACCGAAAAGACTCTTACTCAATTTAAATGCATTCCTTCTCTTTATGAAAGAATTTCTGTTCATAAAACGATTTAATTTAGCCATATCCTTAAATTATGTAAATACACATTTTAAGCAAAATATTTTAAAACGTACAATTACATCGCCCACTTCTAAAAGCAAAATGGCGTTTTTAATAATATTGCTTATATCTAAAATTCTAAACACAGATTATCTCTAGCAATAAAACACTTAAAGCTAATATTCCTATCAAACCGTTAATTCGAAGCTTAAACAAGCACAGCTGTCAAAAACTGTACCTACAGACTAAAAAATTGCGCGTAAAAAAATGTCATCTGCATACAACATCTGGTCAATACAAAAACATTGGCTATGCAGATAATGTAAACTTGCTAAAATGCAGTTTAAATAGTTTTTTAGTGCGGCAACACCGGCGCGGGCGGTTTTTTGGGACGGCATGTGCCAAACTTCCGTTTAAAAAAATCTTATACAAATCTACATACGTTTTTTTAATGTTAAAAAGCGTAATTGTAAAAATATCGATCCTCTTGCGCTATTTAGGGACTTTAGTAATGATGTAATGAATGTTATGAATATAAAATATTTAATGATATTATATGACATCTTTTTGTAACTGTTATAGATATCGAATATACACACACATTATTCCTACCTTGAACAAAACAGTGAGAAATATAATTTAGTGCAATACTGCTTCACGCCGGTCTTCTGCTGGGGTGGTGATTTCACCAGTGCGAGCTTGGCCCAATTGTGCAATGCTCGGCTCCCACTCTTTTATTGCTGAAGATTTTATGCAGCAGAATTACCCTCTGTTGCCTCTTACGACACCCACAGGTAAAACAACACTCATATTTTAGTTGTCTAATTTTCATATCTACGGTAGATAGTGGCAGTTTGCGTAAATAAAAAAAAAGATTATTCATTATTAAAAATGAAGTTACCTTCATCTAAAATATCTTCTATTTTTTATTACACACACATGTAGTTTTAGCGAAAGCATCTTAAAAAATCCTCCCAAAGCATCATCTGTTCTATTGTCATTAACCACATGCCATTTCTCTGAAAAAACATTTCCGTAAAAATGAGAGTCGCACGAGCCAAGTTTTTTCATCTCCTTTCCATCTCTAAAAAGTATGAACTATGAACAATTGTTCAAATTAAGAAAAAGCTTCAATGTGCGAAAGAATTATATGGATATCCATTAATCTTGGATGTTTTTGTATCAAGCACGCTCTATCTACTGCACCGATTTTGATAAAATTTCGTGCATATATACCTCGGTTTTTTGCTGGATTACGTGATACTATTAGGTGACAGCAATTACTCAATTGCAGCCACCTAATAGTAGCAGTGAAGCCGCAGGCTTTACTATTGCAATTAAAATACAATGTTTAAATACTTATGTTTGACTGTGTTTTAGAATGTAGAATCATCGAATGTAGAAATTTTGAAAACAAAAAAAAATACAAAACGCTTTAAATTCCATAATTTTTATATTATAAATATGTACAATTATAAATATGTTCTGCTTTATAATCATGAGTTGTGCCCTGTGGTTTCATTCGCGTATCCTTAGTCCTTTTAGTCCTTTAGTCCTTTTCGGAATTTTCAGGATAAAAACTATCCTATGTCCTTTCTTGGGTTTCAAGCAATCTCTGTACAAATTTTCATCCAAATTGATTCAGTAGTTTAGGAGTGAATTAGAGATAGACAAATAAACAGAAAGAGTTACTTTTGCATTTATAATATGGTAAGTAGGATTCTTCCTTTATTGTGGGTTTTTTAAATATATATGATGTATTAGAGTTAGAATAAATAAATAAGTTCGTATCCACAGCGTGCCATCGCTCTCAACCGCGGAAGTGGCCACAGTACCGCCTCTTCCTGTCTACCTTTTTGCCAAATTGAGCGAAGTTTTTTAAATTTTTTCATACAATTAGGACGTAAGCGTAGCTCGTGCCAATGTCAGCTGTCAGAACTTTTGCTTTTATCTGTGGTAGATCAAGTCTATACTTTTTTTTTTAATTATTAATATCACTAGCTCCGTAGTCCGATGCAGCAAATGGAGTTCAATGATAAATAATAGGTAACGTAAGGTAAAAACATTTTATTATATAAAGTAAAGGCGAGAATCCTAAAAACAAAAGTAAAAGCAAATAAATTAAAAGCCTACACCAATGTAAGAGAAGTTAACGACCGTTTTCAATAATGTATCAAAGATTATGCATAGACTGTTATCTCAGATTATATGACGTCAGATAGACAAAAGTCATAGCAAAGCTAAAGGCTTCGTCAGCAGGTTACTGTAAGAACATAAAGATAGATTTGTCTGACTCTAGTTAGCAAAACAAGAGATAAATAGGATATTGAAAACGGCCGTGAGTGTATAAGTTTCACTCATTAAAATCATTGTCAAGTGACACATAATATAAATTCGTTTGCCCGGTTTAAGATATACATTTTCGAAAATCTTTGATAGCCTTTTCTTTATTTGATTAAAATTTTCTATCTATACTATAAGAAGTACTTTCCCTTCAGGTACTATTACACGAATCTGTAGGCCAGTGTTTTCAATCTGTGGGTCGCAACTCGCAACTCCCCTTGGGGTCGCAAAAGAGAATCGGCGGCAAAAGAGAAGTGACAAGATTCCTAAGCCTACTTCTATCTACTTGTTAGGTATCAAAAAGCAAAAATAGTAAATATACTCATTGAAAATAATTAGGTTTCTTCTGTATGTGTCTAACGGCCGTTTTCAATATTCTATCTATCCCCTGTTTTGATTACTAAAGTCAGACAAATCTATCTATTTGCACTTACTTTGATTTCAATATCCTAACGACGGATACATTTGCTATGACTTCTGTCTATCTATTGTCATATAATCTGACATAACAATCTATCCATAATCATTGATACATTATTGAAAATGGCCGTAAATTATGACATACTAGCTTTCCGCCCGCGGCTTCGCACGCGTGGGTCACTAATATCTGTATTTTTAGAGGCGCACAACAAAAGTATACGAATTTCTATAGTTTTTTTTAATTTTCTATGAAAATAGGTTTGACCAAAATCTCACACTGCGCGCGCGCCTTTTGAATAAAGAAAATTACAGAAAATTGTAGACCACGCGAGTGAAGCCGCGGGCGGAAAGTTTGTTATTTTTTGAAGATTTTTAATAATTTATTGAGTATTTGTAACGTCTTAATCTATACGTTAAGAGTATAAAAATGCATGTCCGCAACTCAACCAAAATCTCACATTGCCACGTGGTATGACATTTTCACGACTTTAGAAGCGTGTATCTCAAAAAATATTTATTTTAGCAAAAAACACATTTAGAAACCTCCATTTCATTTTTAAAGACCTATCCAATGATACCTTATTTAATTATGTACTCGTATATTTATTTTTTTAACCCCCGTTTACATGTATGGAAAGCCACCGCTAAAAATATTTTTTTCCAAATAAAATGTAGCCTATAAGTTGCACCTAATTATGGTCTATCAACATGTGAAATTTAACCAAAATCTGCCTAGTGGTTATTGCGTGATTGACGAACATACAAACAGATAAACAGACAAACAGACAAACAGACAAACAGAAAAAAAAAAATCTAAACATGGATTTGGTGTCTATAGAACATACATATTGCATACCAATTACTCTTTTTAAAAAATATTCAATGTACAGAAATGGTTTGGTTACTGCTTTATTATATGTATAGATTTTATCCTGTTAACGGTTCGCGTATTCAAAAAGATAGAAAAACACTGTTGTTAAATAAAATACTTTTTAAAGGATTTTAAACGCGCTTTATTATACATTATTTTACATTATAATTATCCCGACGTTTCGAGAACTTTACAGCAAAGTATTTTATTTAATATGGATAAATACTCGCGTTAAAACAAACAAGAAAACATTGTTGTTTTTTACTCATTTTATAAATTTAATTGAAGGATTTTATCACATATCACAAAACGCATATTGATATACAATAAATTGATATGAAGACTATTTTTATACTTTATTGTTACATATGTCCATGAACTCACATGTGAAATATTTTATTGTTACTAATGTGTTTTACATATTAAATTTAATATTATCGTTCAAGTTACTATGTATAGTATGTCTAGTTATGTCAAGTGGTTTCTCTATGGTAATTGGGTAACGCTAGATAAAGTCTTTCTCGTCCTTTATAATTAAAAATATCCTTTAAATTTTTATCGCCAATCACAATTTAGTGAATTTTAAAATAATTTACTTTACAGCTTTATAATAGCTAGCTGTTCTGCGCGGCTTTGCTTTGCTTGTTCATCATGGGATAATGTAGGATTCCAATGATGAAAGATTTTAAAAATCGGTCCAGTAGTTTCGGAGCCTATTCAATTCAAACAAATAAAAAATCAAATATTGCCTCTTTATAATACTAGTATAGATAGTTCCTCAATTAATTATCTATCTAACACAAAATTATTTTTTCAGATCGAACCAGTAGTTCCTGAGATTAGCGATTTCAAACAAACAAAAAGCTCGTAAGCTTTATATTTAGTATAGTTATAGGATTATTCGTCTTATTAGTAGGTGATGAACACAGTTATAACAATTGATGGCTATATAGCATATATATAGACAGCTACAGATAGATCTATACTATAGTCTATAGATACTAGCAACATAAACAATTAAGTTCTCAACAATTAAACAATGTAAAACCTTGAATTACATACTCTTTTACACCAAGTATTTCCACTATAACGACGAAAAGTCATCATCAGGTAGCAAACAAAATGATTTTTCGAAACCAGTTGTAAATTAGATAAAGTTTACTAATAAATAGTGGAAATAGTGTAAAACTCTTTCATTCAAGATTTTAAAATGCATTTCCATCAAGAAGCGACAATACAATCTATCAAATATGAAACAATGTAGTTTAATCAATTTTTTGTAAACAATTGTTGCATGTTAAAATAATTAACGTTGTGTTTCACTTTGAGATCTGTCATTTGTGGCACTTCCTTAAAAATAATTGTTGATTTGCATAGCAAGAATTTAATGTTTCGTTTACGAGTTTTTATTAATTGCAATTTGTCATAAATAAAAGATACTTGGAATACTTCTGCCTTACATGGATGAATATACGATAAAATAGTTATTTTTTATTTAAATAATAACTATAATATAAAATATAAAAAAATAAATATTAAATTCAGAGTAATGTACTGGAAAATAAAAAAATAATGTTTTGAAATTAGGTTTGTTTCATTAATTATGGTTTATCTTATATTAAAAAAAACTTATTTGATTGATGCTGGTCAAATATGATATGTACTCTCGTATTAAAATATATTTTGTATTTATAATGCAGTTTTGAATCGTTGAAATAATTTTGAAACATTCCAATACTTATTGAGTTTTAATGTAAAGGTAGCTTCAATTCAATTTTTGAAGCATTTTTGACTTAATTAACTACAACATTTCAATCAGTGAGAATACTAGTTAATTGGACATTTGTGAAGATTTAAAATTTATGATTTGCCAAGTATTCCGAGAATCAAATCATCAGGTAGACAAACTGTCACGTCCCTTCAGTAAAAAAACTACATGTGTGGCCATCAATTACTATTCACTATATTGAATTTCATATAAAGTAAAATACAATTTATAAATATAATATTCGATAGATTTGATACGAAGATGTTTTTTAAATATGTATGTGACCACGTCGTATAAAAAATTAAATGGTAACTAGAATATATTAATAAATACAAGCAGCATCTTATTTTATTACTAACAATTTCGAATTCCGAAATTCACCTAGGTATATTTCAAGTTTCCCTCCGAAATATTATAGCAAAAATATGATAATGCCAAATTTAAAATCTTTATCAACTTTTAACTATTACCCATAAACATTGAACATAATTTCCGTAAATTATTTATATTTTGGACATAATTTAAAAAACACAAAAGACGTGTTTCTGCCAAATGGTGTGGAAGAGGCCTCGGGATAAAAAACTGCGATCTCGTGCCTGATAATTAAGGCTTTTGAGGAATCATTTTATTAGAAAAAGTTTTGCTTTACCTGATATCAAAACTATATATACAGGCTGGTCCGATTTGATCGTGTTTTGTTTTATTTGTGCCCAATCTAATGATAGCTCGTAAATCGGTCTTTTACCAATTACTAAATCTGTATTAGTCTAGAAACAAAGAAGTCGTTAATAATAATAAGTTTAGGACACTAATCCTTCATTTTATAAGTATCAGCTTTAGGAAATAGAGGCAAGACATTAAGATTTCAATTTACTCCCTATCTCGCAGTTCAACGTATCAAAAATTTAATATTAATTAGTAGGGAATATTTATGTGTGTTCAGGGAGAAGATAGAAAGACTTTCTCGTTTCATATTATAGTTTCTTTGTAACGATCATGTTACAATTAAAAGCAATTTGAGTGATTTGACTGAGCGACTTTATACCATGACTTTGCACAGAAGACGACTGAAAAGGCCAGCAATACGTGTACGTGACCTAAACTTACATATCAGCAACTTAACAAATACGTAGAAGCATAATATACTTTTTTGGAATCAATAATAATATTGTTTACTAGCTGCGCCCCAGGGCTTCGCTCCCGTGGGAATATCGGGATGATATATAGCCTATAGCCTTCCTCGATAAATGGGCTAACTAACACTAAAAGAATTTTTCAAATTGGACCAGTAGTTTCTGAGATTAGCGCGTTCAAACAAACAAACTCTTCAGCTTTATAATATCAGTATAGATTATTGTATAATCACGATAATATGTGTGACGCTACAATAAAATTCCTAAAAAGAATCAATACTAAATTGAACTCTTATTTAGTTAAAATCTTTTTAACATCCTATAGCACCTCATTCCAAAAACTTCGTACGTACGGAACTCGGCGATATGCGATCTTTCAAAAAACCACCCCAACTTTTTTAAACGCAAAAGAAATTCTCGTAAAAAACATCGATTTCGCAGATGTTGATTTTATAAATTTCATGCACGTGTTGGATTTTTTTCTGTGCGGTCTCATATTGGTTATAATATTGTCTAAGTTTTGTAAAACTAATTAGGATAAATTGTGGTGAAAGAATTTTTATTTGCAGCTGTTAATATTAAGCCTAAATGTAATGGTGCCGAAGGAATTCATCTTTTAATGCGATATAGGATAGTCCATAAACACGAATCTCTATATCAAACGGTTGGACCGATTCTCTTATACTTTTTCTGATATGTTTGTTATAAAAGTTAAAAAAATTAGAGATAATATAAATTTCGATTAACTTAGGTGTCACACAACGTCTTTCGAAATCCCAGAATAATAGCAAAGTCTAAATAGCAAAGTTTAAAGAATGCATAAAGTGATTGACTTTACGAAACTGTCACATAGACAGTATCCCGAATCACCAATATCTACATTTTCCATTCGTGTTTCGGGTCGCGTTTTTTCAAGGGTGACGAAAATTTGTTTGTGTGAAATCAAAAAAAAAATCGTCGATATGCATTGTTCTATATTGCATTTAAATATTTTATACACAAAATAAAGGTTATTTTTATATAATACAAAAAAGCCATTTTTACTTCCTAGTATGTACAGAACCAAGTGCAACAACTGTATGATTTTAGCTTTTTTATAGTTGATATTTATAATTTCATAATTATCAACTATAAAAATTAATGTAAAAGAAACTATCAAACTATGTTTGTTACCATTTTACAGCTAATCACCTTTATCGTGTATCAAGTAAAAACATAATATTTCATAGGGGTAACATGGGAAATTTACCTACAAAGGTGCCTAAAAGCTAGTAAATTTTAATTTAAAGCAATCTGAAATAAATAATAAAATTGTAAACAGTTTTATCAGATTCATAATTAAAGAAAAAAACACATGTATTTATTTTGGTTGACTTTTATTTATTTTTATATATTTAAAACAACCTCTTTTTACGGATATTTTTTAGGGATTTTAGAAAACAAAATAAAAAAATACAAATAGGACTTTATATATTTTATCGCACATTATTTTGTGGTCTCCTCCAAAAATATTTTTTTTAATATTACGAAAGCAATATTTCTATTTATAAACCTAAGAAATCTTAAAATTTAAAATTTACGAATTTTATAAAAATAGTGTTTTCATAAAATTTTATTATATAAAGTCCTGCGACATCTGTCGGTCACTTTTAACATTGATTATTGAATTTCAAGGTTGAAACATAAGATGTCACTGGTGTGCTATGTTATCAAGATTGTTGACATGAACGACAAACTTACTTAGTTCTAACAGTTTGCACTAGATTGCGCTTAAACCATTTACAATAGTTCCATGATTAGGCATTCATAATGTTCTAATAACAATAATTTATTGAAATATATTCTATTTATACGTTAAGCTATCATATAAGTCTACCAATTGCTCACTGAATTGGGTGTGTCGATGACAACCGTTACTCTGGATGATGACCACACACACTGGATGTTTTCCATCATATTTGTTATCGTTGTAAATTATTTGAAACTTCTTTACTTCATTTATGATATCCTTCAAGCAGGAACATTCCCATGGATTATCGTTAAAGAAAAACTTCGCCAAAACTGCACCTGAATTCCTCAACTCCAAACAAAAGTTGTCTTGAAGATATGTATACTTATTGTTAGATAAATTCAAATACTTCGCTTTCGCCCCTCTAAACGCATTAACAGGAACGTACGTTATCAAATTATGTGACACATCAATAGTAGACAGTGCAGCCATGTTTTGGAACAATGTCTCAGGGATATTTTTTAACAGATTATTCCTCAAATATATACCCCTTAAACTCTTCATTTGTTTAAAGGCATTTTCATCAATTGTTTCTATAACGTTCGAGTCTAAATCAAGAAGTACTAGAGCAGTTAGATTAGCAAATGCAGAATCCGTTACTTCTTTGATACGATTTCCAATTAATCTTAAATATTTCAATGATTTCAATTGCTTTCCCCATATAAAAGCTGGAACCTCTTCAAGTCCACATTCATTTAATTCGAGCGTTTGCAACTCTGTTACTGCATGCAGTAAATTATCTTCAGCGTTATTCATATCATTTCCGTTGAAAATTAAACGTTTTATTTTCTTACTGCGGTCAAATAGATATGGATTAATATTAGCTCCTACTAAAGAGTTAGACGAGAGGTCAAGATTTTCTAATTTCTTAAGTGGATCAAAAATTCCTAGTTCCAGTGTATTTATTCGATTGGAACTCAAGTCTAAATCAATCAAGTTCAGTTTCTGATCAAATAATCCAAGTGGGAATGTTGTCAAATAATTATAGGATAGATTTAAATGCGTCAGTTCTTTGAATCCGTCCAATACCCCCAGTTTCAATCTGGTGATTTTGTTATTAGATAGATCGAGGCTTCTGAGTGCTGGGAGTCGATGGAATGACTCGAAATCGACATCACTTATCCTACAATCGCTTAAAATTATAGACGTTGTTATATTATTATCTGATACAATACCTCTTCTAAGTACAAACTCGGTGTAATTGCCAGGGGTACATAAAAGTTTGTCTGCTTTCAATCCAGTATTAGAGCATATTGGTGTAGCTTCGATTAAATTTAATATTGTCACAATACACAATGTAAATATTGCAATCATATCTGAAACTATTAAAAGACTCATCATAATTATCTTTTATGACTATATTATTTTATTGATATAACTAAAATTATAATACATACCGGAATCACTCACGTCGAATTAAATTGATCTTTAAAATTATACCCTTTTATTTAAGAATCCGAGTTAATTTGAAATTAGTCAACTTTCAAGTAAATATTGCCTTATTTACACACCACAAGTTTGTATCGCATCTTCATTATAACTAAAGGATGAGATATAAATACTTGTTCGTACATAAGCCGGTTTTTCCTTGTTCTTCGTCACAGAGCAAATCAATTCCTTAAATTAATTTAGTTGGTAAGTAACGTATTATATCTTGTTATTGTTTGATAATTGGTTATTTTGAACTTTTGAGTCAAGATATCGTTATCTCAAATATGTCTTATATATTGGTAAAAAGTTTAAGTATTAATTTGTAAAAAAACAAAATTGTTTAATATAAAGTTTAATTTCAATAAATTGATATGTTTTTATTTAAATGTTTGTTTTATGTATCACAAAATAAAACAATGTGAAATGCAAAGTATAAATTTATAAGTTAAAATGTTAAGCAAAATTAAAACAAAAACAAATGTATTATGAATGAGATTTATTTTCATCAAATTATTCATTTCTAACAGATGCCTCAACTCAAAGGCATTGACTAGAAATATGTCAACAATTTAAACTATTTATGTAAGAGCAATTAAGCCCACAAGCACCCACGCTCATATTTGCCTACGTAAAAACGAACACCTTGAAGAATAAAACACAAACATAACGATATTAAATTTATTAAAAACACTAATCAAATAAACAAGTAATCTGAGAAAACATAAACATATTACATAAATCTAATTAACTTTTCTCTATACGACGTTAATCTCTGCAAAACAGATTTTAATTCTATAGTATTCTTAAATAATTATTAACTAATTACATTCAGTCATTTATTTTATGCTTTTAATTTGCGATATCACTTTTATTATCCACAGTGTCGATAGAATGCTCGTCATTCGGTGTGTCATACCGTATCATATTATCCTTAAGGCTCATTAGATTTGACACTTCTTCAGTATTATTTGACAAATTTCTCGTTAAATCCAATTCACTTCTCAATTGCTGTATCGATTGTATAACTTCACTTTGAAAGTTAATATGTAATTTATACAATTGCTCTGAATGTTCCTTCTCCCTTCTGTTCTCATTCTTTAAATGTGTATCCTTATATTTTTCGAATTCGCTCATAATTCTTACCTTAGATTCATATGTATGTTGCACCATGGAGACCAGCTTAAACAATTTTTCAATTACTTTTTCTTTAACTGCTTGTGAAATATTAGGGTCCGATTCTAAATCCGATTTTGCGTCGAGAGCCAAATCATTAGCTGATGATGGGAATCCTAGGAATGATTTAGATCCATTGCCATTGTTTTTATTCGATACACTTTCTTCTTTAGGTTTTTCTTTGTCAGTTTTCCTGGCAGTAAAAGCACCATGTGATACAACTTCAGTAAATACCCCAGAACTTGGTTTATTCGACTGATATTCTGCCGCTTTTTTGTTCACTTTTTGCGTCAATTCTTCTGTTTTCTCCCTTTGTTTTTCATAATTAGTTTTCTGAAGGACTTCTTCGTGAACAACTGTCCTTTTATCATCTTTATCTTGTTCCGTCTTCTGGAAAGGGCTGCCGGTCCTCTTGCTGAAGTTCGTCACGGATAGCTTGGACATTGTTGCCTTTTAGGGTGTGATATGAAAGTATAGAAAGCACTGGACTAATTTTTAAGACACTGACATAACTCTAGCCGCGCAGGTTGGTCGAAGACTGAACGGTTCATGTTGAATGGCGGCAGCCTCGCCATATGAGTAAAGGTTTCGCTCCTTAGTTTTGGATCGTGTGCGCTTCCTAGGCGTGGCAATGAATTTATGATTACGGAGCCTCGGGTTTGCGTAGGCCTCAATGCAGTTTGCATTGAATTTTGTTGACGTCGTGAGGTATTTAGTCAATGTTTGCTTAGCAAATGCTCTGAGATATTAAGAATGATGTAATCATTTATCATAGGATTAAGATGATTATCTTTTGAATTCGTCGTGTAAGTTTGGAATCTTACATTAAAAATTAAAAATTTATTAAATTTTTATTCGTCTTTTTTTAAAAATATAATTTATGCGTATAATGGAAGGAATAGTCGGAACATAATTAGAATGTAACATAGTACTTAATTTAGCGTAGCGTAACCTACATCATCATCGATACCTACATATTTTGTGTAAATGAAATACTTTTATCTGACAAAATAGAATCAATAAGAAAGTAATACTAATACTCGAAGCTTTTTAGTGCAATAAAAATAGACAAATTAAAACGTTTAATTTTTGTTGTCACATAGCGTTTAGTAAAAAACCTAGAAAACCCCTTTACCTGATTAACTACACGCATGCGTACATAACATAACGTGTAAAGTACAATTACAAAAAAATAACATACAATAGTAAGTGCTTTATTATTATGTTTTACGGGTATATTTTATGCTTTACGGGTAATAAGTAATAACGCTATGCATGCTTATGTGCGCAACTACAACATCAAATTGCTGATGTACCTAAGGTACTGATGTATGTGCAAACAGAACACAATATTATATGATATAAGCTAGCGCCACACTGCCACACTCTCTTGGGTTCTTGGGTAACCAGATCCTACTGAACATAAAATAATAAATTATATAACAGAGACAAAAAACTATTACGTTAATTTAATTCATAGTGCATTCAATTGTTTTATATTAAAAGTATTCACTTACTTTAACATGGTATGCAATTCAATCAAGGAGTAAGGGTATGATGGCTTGAAGAAAGGGGAGGGATAAGATAATGGAGAGGAGAGAATTAATGATGGGAAATTGGGAAAGGAGTAAATGAGGATGGTATCGTTTTTTCCACAAATAAAGTTTTATCAATCAATCAATACAAATCTATACAAAATCTTTATAGTATAATCTTGTGTCTGTTTTAATGCGAGTACTTTCCATATTAAATATAATACTTTTTAAAGGATTTTAAACGGGTCAGTCACCCGTGACCACGCTCGCTGTAAAGTGCTCGAAGCGTCGGGTTAAATAATAATGTAAAATAATGTATAATAATCCGCGTTTAAAATCCTTTAAAAAGTATTTTAATTAAAAATCTGTATTATAATATGTAGGTATTTAAAGCCTATGACCTAAATATCGATCGATAATATAATTCTGATACATGCTTGCGTGCCCGGTGCATACCGATGTCGCCGAATGGTTCCGCATAGGTGAAAGTGACTGTACTATTCCCATCATTAATTAGGCTTATTGATTTAACGTTTTTTTTTATATAATCGTATGATCAGTTACATGGTTTTCGGTGAAGACGATATAGAAGCGAATTTCCATCATAAGATTAATTAATTGTTATCAAAAAGTATGATTGTTAAAGTTTTATAGCTATTAATATTATTATAATTGCAAGCCTACAATGAACTATTGAGAAACAATATTTGTAATTTGCAAGTTGTAATCGAGAAGAGCGAAATGATTAAAACAATTTTTTCCCTTATTAAATGAATCCCATTGGGACACATCTTAACTTCCATCTTTTAATAATGAAAACTTAAAAAATCCTTTAAACATGCTAGCGTGCTAATGCACAGTCTAGTCTTCAATGAGGGAAAATATTATTTTATTTTTACAAGTTTTAAGCATTAAAGCTCTGCCTCTCTGATAAGGAAAACTGTATTTTGTAAAATTAACGGAAAATAACCAGTATTTTTAGTATCGACTTATACAATACGAACAAACAGAGATAGAATTTAGATCATTCATTAAATTTATTAAATTTTATTCCTCTCATTAAATTTTAGGGACATTTCAAGAAAAATGAAACTTTTAGACCAAATAATATTGGCATCTTTTCATGCGGTTCACCTGATATTAAACGACTACCTTAACCCGTGTACATCGTTTGACCTACCGTTCATCAGCTTAAAGAGAAAAAAAGGATTAAAAACTATTAGTAAAAGGAAAAAGAAGGGATAAGACAGGGGCGCCCTGCAAGAGATATTACTGCATGAGTTGAATACAATTTCTCATAAAAGAATGAACATTCAAGCCTTCGATAAGGAAACTCCCCTTCGTATGCTTTCGACAGAGAATTCTATAACAAAAAAAATTGGTGAAAAATGACGTCACAAGTCTAGTAACGGTTTGGGCATATCTATCTGCCCAGTGACTACTATACTAGAGAAATGAGAATGGAATTAGGACAAAGGACTTAAAAATAATTCAATTTGAATTTTGATAAAATTAAGTACAACCGGATAAACGTAACCTTAATACGGCACCAAATCGTAATGGAGTTTGCATTATTCACTAGCTTTTGCCTGCGACTTCGCTTGTTAAAAGTGTCCTTATCTATTTAATATTTCGAGGTGGAGGAGGACTAGGACCATTTTTGGGGTGGTGTTTGAGGCAAGTTGAAAACTTGTATGATGCCTCTCCTATTATACCCCGACATGGAACTGCAGACCTGCCTGATCGGCAAACAAACACATCCCCAAAAATGGTCCTAGTACTCGAAATATAATATTTATTTATTTTATTTTAAAACTTTTATTGTACAAATCACAAATAACAGTAAACACATAAAAACAATACAACACATTAAACATATTTGTACAAAGAGGAGGAGATTATTTAATAATAGCGTATGTATATAGGAAATTTCATGAGTCGTTTAGTACTTTTCTTTCCTTCTTTCTTTCTTAGTACATCCAAGTTTTGACAGCCATACTATTCTTTCTGAGAACAATGAATGAATATTTTTTAAATCTTGCAATAATTATTATTTTTATTTTATTAAATATAAAAATAGTATTTCTTTAGTAATTAGAAGGGATTAAAATACAAGTGTCTGACCTTTTTAATGGAGATTGAACGTTGATAATCAGATAAACAGACGTCTCAATTCTCTACAGAAACTATAAAATACATATAAAAACTATAAAATACAGTCGAAAACTATAAAATTCTTTTTGAAGGTCACATAATAAATCACTGTACATACTAAGGGATTAACAGTATCAATGATATTATCTCCAAAGTGACAAGTTCAATGATAGCACTTACACACGATTACGCATGCAATCCGCGCCCGCCAAGCGTCCGCACCTCCATAACAAACACCTTGCCTCCGCACACAACCTCGCTCGCTTTCTCCCAGACAAAACCCCACTCATCAGACAAGGACAGAAGAATTAGATCAAGTATCCACCAAATCAGGGTACGGTGTCACAAACAACAGAAAAGGCGTCTTGAATCATCCACTTCTAAAACGACAACAACCGCCACATACGTGATAGAACTTAAGCCGTTTCAAAGCTGACTAATCGAAGAGGATTCGTATCAAATAGCTTTCCCTTACACTTCGATCCTGCACGTGCCAAAAGATCGTAAGTACGCAATTGACTGATACCCGGCATGACAATACGTACCGGAACTGCAGGCGTTGTACTGAATTTGAAATAGCTGTATAAAAACACCAGGGTCCTTGTCGAAACTATCACAATCTCACCTACCGTCGTCCAGTGAACACTAGGCATTAAACAAAATGGCGTCCATGAAAGTGGTGTTAGTTATCGCTTTGTTCGGGAGTGCTATCGCCCAGCCATCGAAGCATGGCTTCTGGAAGGGGACGCCAATGGATGGTATGGTGGAAGAAATGAGGTCTGGTTGCGCTGAGGGCTCCGACCCAGCTGCTTGCATCAAATACAAGGTTATGTCCTTGTTGGATAGCATCTTCAAGAAGGACACTTTCCAGGTAAAAACCTTTACTTTAATCTTGATATCTCATTCAATTATACTACTAGTAGTCGTATTAAATAAAGATTCCTCTGACATCTATTATTCAACCCAGCAGAAGATCGGCGTGAAACAGTATTGCACTGTGTTTCGAACGCTGAGCGAGGGCCCGGAGGCCTATATTTTGATGTTGTAGATGTTCATGGGCTGCGGTCGGCCACTTAACATCAGGTGAACCGCATGCTTCGCTTGCCTGCTTTGACATAAAAAAAATGTAATATTTGACTGTTACCTTCCAGATCTCTGAAGCCGTCGAAGTGACCAAGAATGGAGCCGGCAACGACGAATCCGCTCGATCCAACGGTGACTTCCTCGACACCGTCGAGAACTACATCCAGTCCCATGACGTCACCTTCCAGCTGCCCATCGCTGACACCAAGATCACCGTGAGCCCCAGGAACCTGGACAACGATGAGCTCAGCCTCAACATCAAGTTTAACAAGGAGGGAGCCCGCGCTGTCGGAGAGGCCCGCAAAGCCAAGCTCAAGAAGATCATCGTGCCCATCCTAGTCTTCGTCCTCCTCAAGGCCATGACCCTCATCCCTCTCGCTATCGGAGTCCTGGGACTGAAGGCCTGGAACGCCCTGCAACTGTCCTTCTTCTCCTTCGTGGTCTCCGTCGCTTTGGCCATCTTCCAACTCTGCAAGAAGGTGAGCTATACATAATCATTACTTAAAATTACTTTTGAAAATTAATTACAATCTCTCTTGCAATTCACGAATAGCACTTTGCACAATGAAATAAGGCATAGCACCCTTTACACAGGCACATCTATACTTATAATTTACCGCTGACTAACCTTCTTAGTAACTATCATCGATTAACATTGTAGTTTACCCAGATTGCGGCCGACAACTCCCATCCCCAGATCGCCGCTCACGGCCCTTGGGACGCCGCTTACGCCGCCACCCGTCACAGGAGAGACGCCGAACCCCAGGAGTTGGCCCAGGAACTCGCCTACAACGCCTACCACTAAGCCCCAACGAGGAAAGCATACCCTTGTCTACCCCTCATTACCCCGACAAGCCCTGCTTTCCACCACCGACCTGATACCGAATATGTACCAGTTACCCGAACCTTCTAGATTCTTCTAGAAAGCGCGGAACCAAACCAAATAGGTTGAAAAACCAAGAGTGTAAATACTGTGTAATTTATTTATTTAATTGCGTGCGTGATTGTGATGAGTGAGTGTTATTTATTGTTATAATAAATCATTGATTAAACTACTGTTATTTTATTGCCCTCCTGATGGTTCAAATGAGTACTTTCATTAGAAACTAAAGTGTTTTGTGTAGACGACACCTGAATGATTAAATAAAATAATAGAAAGCCTGTGTCTATTCCTTATTTACTGATTCCGAACACATAGAATGGTTGTGTTTCTTTTAGTATAGATAGATAGTTTAAAGAGAGGTTTTTAACTGTTAGGGATTTATATTTAAAAAAAAATCTTTCAACGCTCATCTAATAATAACATTATTAAATAGAATATAATTTCAAATTGCCATAACGTATAATTCATGTGTAGGTATATAATTACTTCGTATTACTATCATACAAATTCTAAATCTTAAAATTCATAGTAATGTATTGCTGTTAATTTTGCTGTCTGCTTTCTGACGGTAGCACATATACATATAGGGCCTTGCATTAAGAGTTTCGTTCCTTTAAATTTAAATAAAAAAGTTTTAACTCACCCTATTTTATTCATTTGATATACTCGTACCTATTGATGCCATTATAATGTGAAATATTATATCGTTCAAGACTTCAAGAGTCTACCACGGCTTCTCTGAGAGCGAATCCGAAACGACGAATTTTCTTTAACTCTGGCGTATGGTTGTCCACATTTGAAATATTAATTTCATTATAAGAGGTTTATATGAAAGTCCTTGAATTTTTTAAGTCCATACAACAAGATCTTGCAGTGTACTGTATTATACTGTATAGCATGTATCGTACGACATAGGCTTCTTAATTGTAAATAGTACTAATGGTTATTCTACCTAAGTCAATGTGGAACTAGATAAACATTCCCGATACATTCACGGCCCCATTTTGTTTTTATAAATGAATAAGTAAAAAAAAATAGTAATAATAATGTCTAAATCGAGACCTTATTTATTGATACCACACTCAGTTATATTCTAAGAAAATTGCCTGTTTCACCCCTTTCGTTACCCGCCACAGATTTCGCTCATCTTCGAATTCATTATCTTATTTTGTCTAAATTATTCGCCTAAGCAATATAATCAAGATCGGAAAACAATACTCAAGTAATTGTCGGGCAAATTTTTCATACTTTAACATAAGAAAATTCAGCAACAATCGCCCGGCAATCTCGACGCTGAGATCTCGCTTCGCTGGGTTAAAAAAAAAAATATATCAAGGTTGGTTTTGATTGATTAATTAGATCTTCACAAAGACATATAGTATAAGCGTTTTTAATGCATTATTTCTTAAATGAAATCATATCACATCAAATCAATCAATCTGCGATTCCTAATGTATTGTTATGAAAGACATTTTCGTTGCAACTTGTTTTAGACTGTCATTTATTTTCATTGTGTTGTACACAAATTACTATGTTTTATGAATAAATTAAATTGAAGCTTGTTTATACGTTAATATATAAATGAAAATGTATATCGTGTTTTTGTACATGAATTAATTTTTTAGACACCGATCAAGTTTTTAGGATTCTACAAACTGTTTGCAGTTTCAAATTCTATGTTTTTAGCATTTTATTATAATGACTTACTTACTTACAATGTACATTCTCATGTATTTTAAAATATATAGTAGCCCAAATACTTTTTATCCATGCGACTATTAAACTGACCTTAACCAAAGTATAAGTATGACAAGATGCTCAAATTTTACTTTTTACAAATTAACACGTTTATGGGACAGATGTTATAATTAAATAAAATAAATAATGGATATTTTTTATAAATATTGATTTTTCTTTAGGGGCAAGTAGTTGCTATACCTTCTATGCTATGCTAAAACAAAACATTTTTTCACATCTGGGGATCAAACCTAGGCTTCTATCGCTCAGCCATTGAACCATATGAAGAGATCAGTGGCTACTTGTAATAATTTATTTAATGTTTTAAAGTTAAATTAGTTTCTAAACAATTAAACATACCACATGATACAAGAAAGGGCTCACACCGTAACTAAATCGTTAACATTCAAACCGCACCTTCGGATGGCCATCAAATTCATAGCTTCCGTAGCCTGGTGACCCACTGACGTATCGGAATGAGTTGACATCGATTGAAAAACTATTACATTCTTTAAATAGATAATTTAAATTCTAATCCAAAATATTATTATTTATGATAGTTGCTGTTTGCTAGAATGAAAAAGCATACTGTTAAAAGACTAATGATTTCTTTGAGTAAAATTTTCTATCTACAATATTAAGAGTCCTTGGAGATGGCATTTAAAATTCCACCACGTATAGCTGATATCACAGTACCTGTGTATGTTTACTTCTATCTGTATTTTGTTCTTTTTATGCGAAATAAATGTTTTCTTTCTGTCTAATGGCACAACTTTGACACTCAATTTTCAAAACCAATATCAATCAAGTTTGGTGATGATAAAAGAGTTTGAAGGCCGGCAAAGTACGAGCGGCACTCCCACTGTTACACATTTTAACTCCAATCTTCGGGTGACCCACATGCTCCTTTGCTTGCTCTGCCATAAAAAAAAACTAAGTTTCTTGTTACAATCTTCGTCTCGTTTTCTTCAATCTTCACCCATTTCCGGGCAAAAAGGTATTCTATGTCCTTCTCGGGTTCCAAACAATCTCTGTACGAAATTTCATACAAGTCGATTGAGTGTTTTAGGCGTGAAGAAGAAACAGACATGCAGACAATATTACTATTCTTTATAATTTACAAATATTTGTTGATACGTAACGCCGTTGTCGTTTCGTAGCTGTAGCTGTGCTACGAGAATTATTATATATACGTCACTGCAAGTTCATAATCATTACAATATTTTATTATTATATGAATTTTTAAATATTTTATTGGACATAAATATAATAACATTTAATAATAGTTTTTAAATGCGATAAGTAGGTACCTAATTATATACAATTTTAATTTTTGTGATTGTTTTTGTAAACTATTTTGTCTACATTGATAATAAATAAAAATTACAAGATTTTCAAGTAAAAATGTTGAAGATGCTTAATTGAATCTTCTGGTCGTTTAAGTTCCTATCACACACACCCAGTAATGTATTACAACGAGAGATTTCTTTGATCACACCGCTCATTATTATGTGCTACAGAGCTAGACTAAATAAGCGAAAACAGGTTACGTAATATTTGAAATGTTTTTGTTTTACCAACTTCGAGTACTGGTATAGAAGTTGATTTTTTACTAATCTTTTTTAATTCTCTCTCTTCATGGTTATCACGTCCATCTTTTTTATCAGACTGCGACAGAAGGGGTGTAACCGTGTAATGAATATCGCGTCACAGTCCAAACGTCTGGACGGATTTTGTCAAGTGAAGTATTATATTGGATTCGTAAGAATTGTGGCAGTGACATAGGCCATAAAATTGTTCAAAATGGCGCTGGGAAATTAAAAAAGGAAGGGGAAGTTTTGATAAACATTAACATTGTCCTATCAAATTTAGTTTTATATGAAAGTAGGTTTATAGGTTTATAGGGCCGTGTGAGCTGTGAAAACTCATAAGTCTGCTATAACAAAAACTAAAAATAAAAAAAAGCTTCATAAATGGCACGGAACCCTTTGTGAGCTATTCCGACTCCCACTTAGCCAGATTTTATGTTACTACACAGGGAACTAAAAACTACGTTAGTACGCACAACTTTAAACGTAAAGCAATAGACCGTTAATCAACAACAATGCACCGATGACCGCAAAACGGAAGTGAAATAGTAATTTCACAAACCGACCGTGGACGCAGATGCAAATGGCGGACGAGCAGCGCATACAAAATGGCGGCATCCCTTATTGCATAATGGAGATTGGGTAAGATACCCGCGCAAGCTTTTAAACGACAAGTTTCACTTTCCTAGAACTCGTATTGGATCATCTTTGCTACATTTTATATTTCTTAACAGTCGATATCACGTGCGTGTATTCAACAACAAAATGGACTGCATCCAACTTTTCCAAATATCTATTTTTTTATAGCAGAGTAGGCAAAGGAGCAAGTGGGTCACTTGATGTTAAGTGTTCACCGCTGCCCATGAACACCTGAAACACCGGGGTTATCATAGGTGCTTTGCCGGCCTTTGATGGACAAATGCGCTCTTCTCTTGAAGGCCCCAATGTCGAAATATACGAGCATGTGCTAGATACCCCCGCAACACTTTGTCCATCCCATAAGAAAACTGTCAGTGGACGTAAATCCGGTACCTAGTATGTGTAAAGTTGTAAATGGTTTAAGCTCCATTGATATTTTTATTGACTCACCCAGTAAGCTCCGCAATTTTTTTGGATTGTAAAAAATAGTAAATAAAAATTTATTTTAATTTCCTGTCTTTTTTAATTTTATAATGTTTGTGCATGAAGTGAATTCATGTAAATATATGCGACATAAGTTTAAAACTCAGTACTGTATAAAACTTACCTAATCAATAAATAAGATCAGAAAAGGACTTCCTTATGTTTTAAATTGATGGCAAACATCGCTTAGGCGCAAAGTGGGTCAGGGGTCGCATCCTGAAATCTAAACTGACACGACATAAAATTAAGTTCTATCATTTCAAACTCAACGATATTTTTTTTAATACATTTATATCACCCGATTTGTGATCGCCGCCGCCACAAAACAGTAGGAAATGAAAATACTTCACAATTATACCTAATCAAACTTCTAAAATTGAAATAACATGCAAGATCTAGTTATTATTTTTGACATCGTTATTCGTTATCCCATGAAAATACATCAAAGCAAACAGTAAGCTTTAATAAAATAATACAAAAAAAAAACAGAAAACAGCGTCCCATATTCCATGAAATAATCTCCATATAATATAATTATAGAGCAAAGACTATTCTTTGAAAGACCGTTATTCGTGCTATCTTGTTATCTATGGAATTGTATAATAGTTATACGTGAGACAAGAATATTATGGGCCTGGGAATCAAAGTAGAATACTTAAAATAAATAAATAAGATAATCTCATCTCACTCTTATCTAATATTGTAACAATTGACAGCAAGCTCAGCAAATACTGCTCATTCCTAGAGCAACCGCTGATTTTCAGCTTTTCCATTGTTTATTAATAAATTGGAATCCTACACAGAAACATATTGATAGCCATGTACGTCATTTGAATCAAGATTATCTCAATTTCTTTGTAACTAATACGAATTTCTTGACTTTAACATACAAATCGAACTGGGGTTTTACATGTACCGTGAAAGATTTAGTTAATAATTACAATTGAATATGTGACAATTTAAAATTAAGTAAGATTTATCGTCATATTAAGTTTTATACAACCTAATCTATTATTCTACAAGTATACAACAACATGCTGACCGCTGTAACGTTATATAAACGCAACAATGGAGTATCATCACAACACATTTTTATATTACAAAATCGAAAGAATTTGATTAATTGGTATGTAAAGGCAATCGGTGAGAGTTACACTTCACTGCATATTGATTTACGATCGTACAGGTGTGAATTTGAGTTATTTTAACAGAAATTTGAAGAAACCTAAAACTCGATTACTATTTCGCTTTACGCCTCGATTAAATTCAACACTATTTGAAATTCTGTTCGCATACCTACTTAAATCTATCATTGAATGTACTGTTTTGTTTGATTTTGTATCTCATTTGCGATGCAAATATATTTATACTTAAATATGTATATTATAAAATTATCGCCAAATATGTCCCCACTCTCACCACAAGGACTTTCTTAAATGAAATTAAATACTTTGCCAAGTATGAAAGCGATTCATATTCCCGACACGCGCAATCGCCGCGTGCTTTGCCGCCCAAAGGATCACATATAAATACCAAGCCCATTGAAAAATTAAATCATTGTTACTCCATTAACCGGCCGGGCCGAACGTTTAATTAATCCAATCTAATGATAAGTGATAAGTCGCGAAAATGAAGTGTGTTTGCCTCCTCCTGGCTTCTGCGGCCCTCGTGCACGGTTACTCGATAAAGGACAATGAAATTCCGACGTCTCGGTTACAGACAAGTGATGATCTCCTGAATAGTGTTGTTAGTGATTGTTTTGGAGCTGATTCGCCGATGTCATGTCTGAAAGTGAAAGTCCTGTCGTTCCTGGATACGAAGTTGGGTGTGACTTCTGAGTCTGCGAGGGCTCTGGAAGAGGATAATATCGACAGAGTGATTTTCGACCGTGTCGGGCGAGTGCTGAACACAAACGAAATCAGGTTCCAACTGCCTGAATTCTTATTCGAAGGTGCTGAAGTATCATACCGCGCTGACAGAGGATTGGACGTCGATTTCCCCGAAACATCGGAGAATGGTGAAGGTAAACCCCTCCTTATAATTCCTTTTATGAGGAGCAAATTCAATTCAATGATTATCAAAAGTCATCACGAAATTATCCCTTAATAATAACAATTTTATTAATTGATGTTTTCAGCCCGCGGCATCTTGAAGAAGAAGCTTCTCTTGCCAGTTCTTCTCTTACTGAAACTGAAGATGAAGGCTCTGATGCCCATCCTGGTGACCATCGTCGGCATCAAGGCGGTCAAGGCTCTGATCCTCAGCAAGCTCGCCATCACACTGGTCGTTGGATTCTTGGTTTACAATCTTCTCCTTAAGAAAGGAGGTTCGTAGACAGTCTAATAAATAATAAATTAAAAAAATCTTTTCTACGATGAAATAAAAAAATACTTATCGTATAGGGTTAAGCTTGCTAATTTCTTAATATATTTTTATTGTTAATAGTTTAATTTATATTTTTCTGATCTTGAAACCTAAATATATTATAAATTAAAATTTTATTGTATCGAGATAACAACTCGCCCACTTACAGCTCATGCGAATGATTTCACTTATATATTGCTTCTATGTCAACAATCTCCAACTAAGTTATTTGTTCCAGCCATGCCCATGATGATGGCACCGCCCACAGACGGCCCCCCAGCTGCTCAATACGGCCCACCAGCTTCGCAATACGGACCTCCTTCCACCCCCGCCCCACCCGCTGACACCTACGGCCCGCAGGCCTGGGAGCCCTCCTCATCAGGCCCCTACTCCAGGGTCTGGGACCCCAGCCAGCTCGCCTACAGCTCCTACTTCCCTGGTGAAAGCTCCTCCGCCTCCAACCAATCACCCAGCTACTCCAGCGTAGCTTCAATTTCATCATCATCGTCATCATCCACCTACTAAACCAGATTACCTCATTGTATATAATGCTCACGAAACGAAATGTTAGAGTTTAGATAGTTTATTTATTGACTATTTATTATTTATTGTACACAATAAAACGACTGTTTTTAGACTTATTTATTTCATTCCTTTATTTTGGGTCACCTTTATAAGGAGCAAAAGTGAAATTGTGACTAGCGATGATAGCTATATGTTATAGTACATAGAATATGACACTATTAGTTCCTGATACATGGAATGAATAAATGATTAGCCAATGAAAGTTCTGGAGTAAGACGGTCACTTTTGATCGAACGATTGATATGAAAACACAAACATATCCTACATATTATTTACTAGCTTTTCGCCCGCGGCTTCGCCCGCGTGGACTACAAATTTCTGTACTTTGTAAATTTTAGAAGTAGAGGTGGTATGACAATTTTTAAGATTTAGATACGTACGTTTGTAAAAATATATCTAGTAAAAGGTTTAAGTTCGAAGTTTATCCTACATTAAATATAACAAAAGTGTTACTGTTCAGTTTTATACAATTCTATTTTTTTGAAAAATATTAACATTTTGGAAATCTGTCGTGTACTCTCAGAATAAAAGAGTTGATGTTTCCATGGATTTAACACATATTTGCTTGAGGACGCAAACAATATCTTCTGCATGTTGGTTAGTCTTTGTTGCGATTGGTTGACATCATTATAATCTACTTTGGAGATCAAGAGAAGGCTACATTTATTATTATTAAAAGGTGCTGTACAAATAACACTTAAAAAGATTCTATTTAATATGCCTACGCGCATTGATGATGTTTTGATGGATCACTTTGAACCCTCATATCTTTTTTATTTTTTAACCGATTTGAATGAAACAAACACTTAAACCTCCGGGGGACTTGCCGTAATAAATAATCGAAAACCGCATCTAAATCGGTTACGCCGTTTCGGAGTTGACTGCGTACAAACGCCCGACAAACAGACAAACAGACAAAAATTATAAAAATCATTGTTTTGAGTTTAGAATCATAAATGAAACACGAAACATTAATTTTTTCTTAAAAATATTAAATGTACAGACACGGCTAGTCTACGATTTTATTATATGTATAGATATAGATAACAAAATTATTGAATGATCTTGGGGTACTATCATATAAATACGGACTAAATACGTATATGAACTCGAAAAGTTTTGATACTAAATGATCCTAGTTATATCATTAGAAACGATAAAAATTACGCGTAACGTAGCATCAAATATGCAATACTTATATTTTACTTCTATCACGGGACCCATAGGAAATTGTATTTACGGCCCCTGATTTACTTTTTCGCCAATACTTTCAGGATACATGGAGCTACGCGCAGCCCGTAGCAAATCTTTCCCTTGTTACGTGCGTAGCGTTTCACTATTAATTTTTATTTATTTGAACAGAGCAATAATTACCTACTCATAAAGAATATTTAAAACGGTTTTGAACATCTTCTTACATAAGTAGGACACTACCTATAGTAGTACATTTGAAACGTTACTCACATGGCATGACATGGGTACAAAAATATGACCAATATGACAATATAATCAATGCTTGGAACCTTTTAATAATATAAGAAAATCGAACTGTATTTATTGGCCGGATACAGATAGGGAAAAAAGTCACAATACCAAATACTCAGCGCATCTCTATTGATTTTCTAGTTTTAACAGAATATTGCCACTTCAGGTCCTTAGTTGACTTATTATAATAGTGTTTTGCTCCTAAGGTAAATAAAACAAACGTTTCAATATGTATATTTATTTTATATGAGAAGAACAGCAAAGATTATGTGTTATAACTGTTACAATGTGTAAAAGTGGAAAAATACGGATACAATTGGATGTAAGGGTTACTATTATTGTCTCAATGTTTAATTTCACTAAACTATTACAAACTTTAGAAGAGAGAATACAGTTAGTGGTTACGCAATGAAATAATCAATGCACGTTTAAGTATATGAATGATTCTGTATCGCTGAAAGCTTAGATTTTTATTTATATTTCCCTACATATTTAAGCTCGCATAAGGACTTGGTAACTAAATTATTAACGCACGTATTCTAATACGTTCCTCAAGCATTCCTCGACTTCACTCAACCTCTGTCAACCAAAATTTACAATCTGAGTCGGAACACTACTAACTCACGTCCACTCACGTTATGAAAATTTCGGAGAAGAAAATTGAACACCTCCATTCGTGCGATCTATTTATTAAAATACGTCATATTTGACGTAACCTGAGTGGAAGTAAAATTAAGGTAACTTCTTAGAATACGGGTGTTAGTATCGTATTTTCTTGTGTTTTTTTAACGCGAGAGCATTCCATACTAAACAAATAATATGAATTAATAATAATGCATAAGTAATAAACCGCACTTATAATCCTTTAAAAATTATTTTATCTAAATTAATATTACAAATGGTTGCAAGAAATACATTTCTCAATGCGTTCCAAATGACAGGTGTTTAAATCAAAAACGATGAGACTCATAATAATTTAAATGGGGCCAAACCACTACTCAAGTATCGTCTCTGAATAGTAGTGGTGTGGCTGATATATTCGTATTAGTCAAGATATTAGTTATATTGAGGAGATTCATGGATTAGTAATCCGACTAACTGTGATATGGTAATATTTGATATTCACATAATCTTGGAAACGACCATTAAAAATATATCGAATAATACCTTTCGGATTCACTTTATTGGCGCGTATTGGATTCGTGAAGGGAACGTCAAGCATAAAGCGATCTCATTGGTGGTTATGATACGGAGGTCTACGCGTATATTCCGTTTCACTCCTAAGTTTGTAAAAACTACAAGAAATAGTATTTATTTGATATTAAAACATTTATTGATTACTATATTATTTTCATACGACATAATTTTTATAAAATTATTAGGATTCGTTAAAAATTTATTAGATGTTTTATTGAAGTTAAATAACACCTACATATCAGCTGTAATAATATTCATTACTAATATTAAGTCTGAAATGCAATCATCGGATCTGAGGAATCTATGAATATCACTAATACCGAAATATTAGTTACAATAACTAACGAATATATTAGTATCACCTAATCTCATGAAATATTAGTGCTAACCCATCTCTACTAAATAGGTTTATGAGGCCTCGTGAGTCGTGAGAACTCATAGTATTGATAATCGATCTATAATATATGTTTTAGAATGCGAGGTAAAATTTCTTCAGCTGTTCATTTATATACTTAACTTGTCCAAAAACCGCGATCATAGCTCCACTTTACATGGTTATTTCATTGCGTCTAATATAAGAAATTCATATGTTGAATATAGAAGAAGTGTGAAAAATTTATCACCTATAAGACTGTTTACTACGTACTACCCTCATTTAGAGATTGAAATTAGAAATAAAAATTTTAGTTAGTCCTTTTCTGATTTCAATTTCTAGAGGAAGGTAGTACAATTTTCAAATAAGAATAGGCGCATGTATGTATACCAGTATATAATCTTTAATTATTTATTAACTCTGGAATAAAAGGCAATATGGGTACCCTTTTTAATTTTTAATTAATTAAGGCATACTACATAGAATCAGAAGTTATGTAAATCTAGTAGAAATAGAGCGTCCATATTTAAACCTAAATTGTATATAGTTCACGCCTACTCATATTTGTAATACTTAATTCGATAATACAGGTACTCAGTAATCGTAACAGTAGATATTAGGATAAATAGCGTATGTTAGTCTTTCAATAGTTTATATGAAGTGCGCTACAATATGTATAGATGAAATGATTATGAGTCGAAAGTTTCAACTAAAAAAACACGAGATATATTTTTTAAAAACAGTTTTATCTAATCTGTAATTTGTTGTTCTATAAAAATACTAACGAATAAATTAATATTTAATAACAATTCGTTCAATGCATTGATTTATATGAGGATATCCTAATTCTCTAATGCCCATAATACAACGACAGTCACACTTATAAGAGAGTCATCTGCATTCAGTATTTGAACGCAAAATCGGGAAAAAAAGTTCACCCACAGTTTTAACAGGATATACTCAGTGGTTGCACGATTTTTGACGTTTGCAGGAAAACCTCAGGCCTTTCACAATCTCTGCAAACTAAAAATCATGGCTTATTCAAGAGTGTTTCGCAATTGAATAAATAAGTAGGTACTATTTCGTTTGTGTGGGGAAATTTTTAAAATGCAATATAGTAAGTAGGCATTTATATGGATAAATGCCAATGTTTCGTGCAACGACTGTACGTGTTCTTAAAACTGTGGTACATCTGCGTCTATCAGTTTTCAAAAACATAGTTCTTATAAAATCTCATACATAGTTTCATATGCCACGAACGGCATAAAATTTAATATAATGAGTGAAAATTGTGATAACTACAGTGGAAAGGTTAAAGCTATATGTCACAGCCTTGTACTCTAGAGGAGTGCGTAATATTACATAGTGATAGCATCTATATCTAAACGCGAATAGGAATTACTATTATATGAATACAAGCCACATTATATAAGTTAAATGCCCAAATACTCAACTGATGATCAACCTTGAGAATCTTAAAAATCCTTCTGCCTCGTACTTCCTTCATTAGCGATTGTTAAAGCGTAAAGTTTAAGAGGCCTTTAAAGTTGAGTATCACATCAGTATTTGGACAATATTCTACTAACTTTCTAATAAATATTTTTCTATATTATTTGAATAAGTTCATTTGAGGCCATGAGAACCATAATGTCCTATATTTTTTTAAATTATTGTGTCTATTAATTTATCCAGTTATAATTGAACATATTGACAGAACTAGGTTAGCCTAAAAGTGATACAACGAATATTCAATAGACAACAACATAGCACTTTAAGAATACACTGGATCTGTCAAGATTTTTTAGAATTTTAACTGAATAAGAGACTCAATATTGTAAAAAATAGGCCACTATGGTTCTCATTTAATAGACTGTTATATCCACTATTTATTCAAACAGCATAATGTTTGTAGTATCGGATTTCGGATACCCAGGGAAGGCCACCAGGCCAAACTTATGCCAAAAAATTCTACCGATATTTTTTGGCATAAGTACATGTTTATTTTTCTTACGCTAAGTTTACTAGGCTTCGTATTGCTTATTCTAGGTCAGGTCAAGACAGCTATAGAAGTTATATATTAAATCTACCTGCTCCATAGTTACGTTCAGGTATGGCTTGTACAGTTGTTCACTATTTCCGTAATGAAATGGTCATTTTGAACTACAATATTGTAATTTCTTGATGAAAGATCATTAAAATTGTATTTTTTACTTATATAATCGATTCATTATTTCTTGAAACTGGCAGTGAAACGGTTTCCTATTTACATTCTACTCTTGAGTCTTAACCATTACATTTCAAGCTTTTTACAAAGAACAGGGGCCTTATCATGATTTCTCGAAAGTCATTTAATTAAATCACTGAATTCTTTATACTGTTATAAACCTTATGTCTACAAGCTTTAAAACTCATTTAAAAGGTATTCTTATTTTCTAATCATACTTCAAAAATAACTAAAAATTATCATGATATTGCCCCTTATCTTTCTATCAAATGGCAACACCGATTTTTTCCATACTTATTGACCTATTCTATTTAAGCTTTCATAATTTTTTCAACAACTATAATATATACACTCTTAACTTTATAAAGACTTACTTCAACATGCTCTATAAATATATATTTTTCAACAATTTAAACCATTTTGTTGATTTACTAACAAAAAGTAAACAAAGTGTAAAACATATTTTTTCAAAGGTTATTGATAAATGATAGTTATGTTGTCTGACAAAATAAAACAAGGTAGGAAAAAATAAAAGACAAAAAATTAAAAGAAAACTTTACTAGGCAATAAATTAAAATAACAATGGCTAGTGTTACATGAAAAAACAAAGTTTTGTTCAAACATGATTCCTATTTGGTCTGTAACATTGATCACTTTTTTTAAATTATCCATTCATAGTATATATTAAAGAATTACAATTATAAAAAAAAGCAAAAATAATGATGAATTTACAATCTATACATTCCAATTTTATAAGTAATTATGGTTATTGATATTAACATTTACGGAATATTTTATAATTTTGTTACATATGAAATCTTTTATAAGGCAGTATACACAGCTACTTGTCTTTATTTAATGATAAATCTTTGGACACCAGCCCTTATATTCTTTATTTTAAATAACAGACACATATGTATTATTTCAACTATGAATGGTTGTTTATATCTTATATGTAACTCAAAACATATAATTTCATTAGCATTGAGAATTAAATGCAAACCGGAATAAAATCTCAAAATAATCAGTTTCCCAATGGATATTTCTCATCTGTGGAGTATTCAGAAAACTTAACAATGTTTAACTAAACTCTTTTATTAAGCCTTTTCTGTCTTTCATTTCTTACATTTACATTTTCCTTTACACTTTTCAATTTCTTTACAAGAAAACAGATGGATATTCTAGTATAAAAATTAACAAGAAATAGAAAAGGCAGGGTTATGGGAAAATGCAAATAGTAAAATAATATTTGACTTGGCTTCATTGTTACTACAATTCTCAAACGGGCTGTAGCACTGATAGTGAATAAACAATAATTCATATAAATGTTCGTATACACCATTACTTCTATAAAAAGCTATGAGTATTGTTGAAGAATTAAATAATAAGTGCCAATTAATTAATAGGGGAATGTTTTTGTTAATGTTTTTATCCTTTAAATATTACCAAAATATTTATGTCGAAACAAAGTAAGGAAGTATCTATGAAAAGTCTCTGTGAAATAGCTTTTAAACATTTCCCTTAAAATAAAAGGGAGAAAATGGAAAGTTTTTTTTCTACTTTTAATGTCACTTTTTATATTACTTTGGTTCATGACAATTATATGTTCTAAGACCACAACTACAGCCCTTAGTAACTTCATTATTTAATTTGTCTATCTGTCCATACCTAGTCACATAATTTGTACATGTTAGTATCAGTCAGTCAAAAATAAAATTGGGTTAGCATTTTAGTATATAAATTAATTTATCTAACTTATAATATATTGTTTGTTATTAAATTAACTTTGTGCTTTTGTGTATTATAATTATTTATTTAATGCAATTCCAGGTTTCAGACAAGCACCTTATTATAAGAAAATTAAACACCAATACAAATAAAATTATTGTTAAAATCAATATTTAGTTTTGTGAGCAAAAAGTAGTATTAAGAAAGTTTTCAGAAATTTTTAATTTTTAGTAGAGCATGAAAACAAATAAAAATAAAATAAGGAAAATAAGACAAGATAAACGAAACAAACATTTGAAATAAACTGGATAATAATGATGTTACAAATAAAATTTGTACTAATCAATGTCTTCCTGAATTGAAGTGAACTCACATTATTTCATATAAAAATGGCAAACTGTAAATGAATTTAACACTCCCATAATTCAAATATTACCTATAACTTATTGCTAGTTATATTAATAGTTGTAGTACTTTGGATTCACATAACATAAAATTACCCTTAATACTAAAGGTGAGGTGTAAAGGCGTTTAGGCGCAAAATAGATACAGAAGTCAAACTCCATACAAATCACTTTTGAGTAACCCACACAGTGTGATGGTATATGGACACAATATTTGGGGTAACTTCGGACCACTCTGGGCGAGAATGTCATCTGTGCGTGACAAAAGTGAATTTTACTTCACATAACACATCGTAAGGAGAAATAAAATTCATTAGTTTGACTTCAATACTTATCTATTTTGTGCTGGTTAAATTATTGTTGATGAAAAACATAGGTAACCTTACTTGAAACCAGAGACTAGATGTATATCAAGTCTTATCAATTCATCTGTGGTAACTGTTGACATATTCCAGAAATTGCGAGAATTAAAATTATTTTCAATAAAAATCACCTTTTAATTTTGTAAAGCAAAATAAGTAACTCATATCCAAATACTAAATGGATTCTCAACTTTAAGCAACTTTTAAATGTCATGCTGTCACTATCACTCTGATAGAGCGAAGGAGATAAAATGATTAACAAACATCTCTCAAAATTAAGGATCAATGGAGTATTTGGCCATCAGTAGCTTAATTCAGAATAAGATAATATAACCATCTACATTAACTTGAGCTACCATATAATACTCTCCAATAAAATGTAAAATTTCAACATTATAATTGATATGCAAAATTATACTCCAAAATTTAGCCTCATTAACAAAACCAATTTAATTTTACTTTATATTAAGGCTTTACCTAATGTCAATTTGTTATATATTATATAAAATCTAATAACTCCTTTAGTCATTATAATATGGGTTATATTGCTGTCAATTGCAATTAAATTATGATTAAAATGTCAATTTAAACAATCCAATTAATATATCTTAACTATCAATTAATTCATATAAAAAACTGTCACATCTGTTATAAAACATTTCATTGTAATCATTAGCCCATAAACTATAATAACCTGTATCATAATCAACAATAAACTACTCATTTCTACCAACCATATAATTTCACATACCTCCAAATATCGTCACTTATCACTGTTATTTTTCTCCGTCACAATCAATGTTATCATTCACTGTCACAGTCTCTGTTACATTTCACTGTTATTTGTCACAGATCATTGTCGCACTAGAACACTCCAGAATGTTCTCAGGTAGGTGAGTAGGCGCTACATGTTGTTCCACGCAGCAAGCGATACTATGGCGGGGCAGAAGCGCGAGAATGTGATGCCAGACACAATTCCTGTTATCAACATGGCGCCGCCCAACATGCCAGCTGTTGATGCGTGCTCAGGTGCTACAGTTCTGGAAATTTATTTAATTTATTAGTACAATGTTGGAAATATTTGGGTATGGTATCTGTGACACATGTTATTGAAGTTCTACCCACACTTTTTTTTATTTTGTACTACCTATAGAAATAGTGCTTTAAGAGTATTTTGAATATGCATACCAAGAACTAACAATACATTCTATCTATGTTGGACGAAATTTTTAGAGACATGCCTTATTAATGTGTTTTGCTCAAATCCCAATATTGTTATCAAAGTTAAACAATTTACATACAAATGAACTTGAGGCGTACCGTAATATGCCTTATCGCGTACAATTTTATTATTAGATATAAAACAAATTTAGATTTATCTAAGTATACTGTTTATTCAATATTTTAGGCTGATTTACGAACTACGCCAACATTGTTATTAACAATTTAAATTTAATTCGATATGCACGTATTTTTTTAATTAATAAATTATTTAATTTGTTGCTAAACTTAGGTGCACACAAGTTTATTAAGAAGACCTGCATGTGTTTTAGTAAAGCATTACTTTACCCACTGTGAAAATATGCCTTTATAATGTTAATATAAGACACTGCGTTTGAAAGTGGGAAAATCTAGTATATAAAATAAAAAAAAAATATTTGATAGAGTTTAATAAGAAAGTTTGTATAAGGCGAGATAAAATAAATAAATTTAAGTCTTTACTCAATCTTAAAATAATGTAATTTTTTTTTATCATCACAAAGTCATTAATAATTACTAATTAGTAATTTTTTTAATAATTTTCACGCACTAAACTTTTAGTTTCCGATTTACAAAATATCAGGTTATAGTAGAAAGATTCATCAACCCTATAAAAAAATTACTCTACTATTATAATTTAAAAAGGTAGTATACTCATACTCGTTTGCAACCGCGGTAACAACTTGTAAAAATAATTGCATCAAATCACAAGAAAATAACTCACCCACTGACATACATCATGCCCAACGAGCTACCGTGGCCTGAGCTCCAGCCCATAACCACGGCCAGCAACCAATATACCCAGTCGTTGTTGATCAGAACCGGTAACGTCCTCGTTCTGCCCATGGGGTGGTAGTTGCAGAGCAGGAACAGAGGAATGAAGATTATACGGAGAGTGGTGAAGACAGATAGCCAGCGTGGACCGGGCTGGAATGAGAAACATTTTACTTTCATTAACCAAATTTGTTTTATTTGTTGATTCAACGATAAGTGAGACATTGTTTATTAACTATATTGTTCACGGTTTTTCTCACTTTTTATTTTAAACATCGGATTAAGGCCGACGAGATTAATCAAAATAATGTACTAATTTTTATATACAACATTTACTGTTTTTCTGTGGTATATTTAGTATCAACATTGCACCCGTGCGAAGCTGGGGCGGGTCGCTAGTAGTAAATAATAAATTAAATAAGGCATCAATATGTACTAAAGAAATCTTTAACAAAAATGCATAAATATATTTGTAGCTAAACTTAGGTGCACACAAATTTATTAAGGAAACCTGCGTGTGTTTTAGTAGAGCTTATACTTTACCCACTGTGAAAATGTGACCTTATAATATTTTATTAGGACACTGCGTTGGAAGTGGGTGTGAATTAAATTTTATTTTTATTATTTTTCTTATTTTATTTTATTTTTTATAAATCTCCACTTTATTTATTTATAATCTTTATCTATAATTAATACTAAACCACCGTAATATCCGTAGGTTGGATTATTACTCGATTGGTCTGGCCTACAGAAGTATGACACTTGGTTATTTCTATATATAATCTTATAATCTTTATCTATAATCTATAATCTATAATTTATACTAAACCACCGTAATATCCGTAGGTTGGATTATTACTCGATTGGTCTGGCCTACAGAAGTATGCCACTTGGTTATTTCTATATATACTTAATGACGAAAAAATTTCAACATCGCGATTTAGTAACTATGAAATTTGGAACAGCGCCATCTAGTGCAAACTAAGTAGACCTTGTGATATAGTAACTGATAACTTCTAAACATACAGTTTTTTGTAAATTAATCAGATATTACATTAAAAAAATGAAAAAATATCCCAGTAAAATAATATTGAATATTCATCACATCATAATTTTCTACCGGTAGGAATCGAACCCACACCTCTCGGCGCGGCGCAATAGATACTGTCATGTCCACTGCGGCAATCGGGTCGCCATTTTGTGCTAATACATAGCAAATTATTGGGAGTTTTAACGGTACTGCGACCGTTTATATAATATAGAAAACGTTAAGCGAATGATATATATGATTATAATTAATATTTACGTTTATATATAAAAATTTGACATTGCTATTTCAATTTCGATCTATTTATTATGTGTCTAATTTTGTAATAATTTAATTAAATTATTACATTATTATTATTAATTTGCACACGCAATATCCGAGTAGAATGTATTAGAATCCATTACTATCATTTATTTATTTATTTATCATATATTATATCATTTATCATTACAGGATGTCCTAATTCGATAAATGATTTTAATGCTAATAAAAAAGAAAAACTAATCATAACATATATAAAATAATGCTTTGACCGTGAATTCAACCTGAGTGCAACAAAATAGATCGGCTTCCAAAGCTACATTCTTTTTATATATTTTTATATATTCTGGCAAATACAATGTTTTGAATTTGAATTTGATACTCACAAATTGATAAAGACTGGCCGTAATGTTTCCGATCATAGCCATAAAGTTGAACGTCAAGAAACAAGTCAATCGCACAAAGTTGTTGCCGAGGAAACCTGCTGTGATTGGTTTGATGTCTGAAAACAATTATTCTCTTATTAGAAGGAGAGAAAGATTTATTCAAGAACCACACAGAATAAGTAATGATATAATATAATAATAATAGCTCCCCTGACCGATTTCGGCCATGGTGGCCAATCTCAACAGAGACTAGCCAGCTGCGCAGGAGATATTATAGTGCACAAGTGTACACGCGAACACAAGTGCACTCTCTTTTCCGTTTACTCTCATAACCCGAAGGGACGGCAGACCGACACGACCGGAGAGAGTTCAGGCGCAGGACCGACAAGACACGTGCTCTCCGAGTCAAGGGGGTGGTCCAACACCGCCAACTTCCAGACTTTGGGCTGTTACTATGATTTCTTTGTCGGAAAAATCCTGATAACATTTTCGGGAATCGAACCCGGGACCCCTCGATCTGTAGTCAAAGATGCAACTACTAGACCAACGAGGTAGTCCAAGACACAAATAATAACCTAATAACAAACAAGTAGCAGTGTGGCGTTGAAAGAGAAACTGTTAACTATTAGATTTCAGTTAACATACTTGCCACTGACTGCCAGTAAGTGTTTTCGGTAGTCAAAAAAATGTTTATTGTTATTAAAGCATATACATAAATAAGACAGTACACTTGTCTCCACATTAGGATTCCCTGTGTTGTGGAGAATAGTCTCTTTCATCTATTTGAACTAAAGTTATATAAGGCTTAAACGTTAACTTACATAATACTTAATATGTAATTATAGTTTCTGGTTATATTAAGTATAGGATTGTCTGTATATCTGTATAGAAGCGAAGCGATCAGTCATTTTTGTTTATACTAACGTTATTAATAAACTAGTTGATCCGCACGACTCAGCTCTCGTAGCATATAATAACATATATTTATATATATAGCCTATGTTACTCGTAGATAATGTATCTTTCGAATGGTGAAACTTATTTTAATGGTAATTTTCAAAATCGTTCCAGTAATTTTTGAGTCCATTCATAACAATCAAACAAACAAAGTTTTCCTCTTTATAATATTAATGTAGATCAGTGTTCCCCAAACTTTTTTGTGTCGTAGACCCCTTGCCATGTTTTGCCGTGTTGCCTCCTATTTACGGATTTCCTGTAAATTTCTAAATGTAGTGAAGTTTCATGTTAAAAACTTAAAAAACACATGTTAATTTTTTTTCGCTGACGTAGACCCCTTGCAGGTTGTCATAGATCCCTAGGGGTCGATCTAGACCACTTTGGGAATCACTGATGTAGATTTTTATTTATTTATTTTCTTTATTGGAAACAGTACAGAGACATTTCCAACATGCACATAAAATATAATCTTACTTGCTAAATATACATGAGAATGCCTCCTGAAAATGTTTCACTGAGTACGTTTTAAGGTTATACAAACACATAGCAGAATAACAAAATAATAAAAACCAGTGAGAGAAATCCTTATTAATAGAACCTATCATGCGTACAAGATAAAAAAACTTACCAGAATGCACCGTTGGGAATATGGCCAGGGTCACAAAGAATATAATGAACACATTATACATCTGCACAAACGCCTGTCGGAATATAATCCCGTAGGGTATGTTGTTCTTGTCCGCGCCCGCGTTCTGGTTCGTGGACGCGAGCGTGGGGTTCACGCGGAGCGTCCTCTCTTGTAACGTCTCGTGATAACGGTAGAATCTCTGCGAATTTAATTAGTGATATTAAGTTTAAGAAGATACATCATTAAATTTATTTTTGTATATCGTAAGTTCCAGAAGACAATCTTTAAATTTATTTTTGTTTATCGTAAGTTTCAGAAGACAATCATTAAATGTATTCTTGTTTGTGTTTAAATTAATTTTTTAAAACACTTTTTTCATATGAAATGATTTCAAATAGGTCCTATCCTACTTACGTTTCTGTGTCAATTAAGTCTAACTGCTGAACGAAACTATTCTGTGGCTTTTCTTAAAGCGAAATTGCGGAATAACCTAACGGTTCCTTGACAAAATGTTCTCATACTTCAAGTTAGAGAAGCACTTCTGCGTGTATGTTTGTTTGCACTTTCAACATAAAATTTATCATTCTAATTGAGATTGCATAGCTTCTAAACTAAGCAAAATACTGTTTATTTTATAAATTGTAAAATATGATGTTTAATTGAGGATGTTTGGTGCATCCCATGGTCGTTAACAATTATCTTAATTTAGATTTGAACATGTTGTTGTTTTATTATACTAACTATAATGGCTATTGTTATATTGTATATATTGTTA
>LQNK01000711.1:197592-213263 GCA_001586405.1 Phoebis sennae
ACACTACCCTCTACTCACCGTTTAAAAAGAACACCGATATCATAGTGAGCCAGAAGAACACGTCTGGCCACTCGGAGCTGTCCAGCATCGCCAGCACCACCGTCACCACGAAGATCAGCACCTCGATGCACAGTGACCACACGATGCGAGTCGTTAGGTTACCGCTGTAATGACATTTTTATTTATCAATCTATTGAATATAAACTAACATAACCAACACTCCTTTCCAACGTCCAGAGATGCTATTTTAGGCACTTTAACTGTTCCCTTCTCAGGTTTTACTGTATTATACCTTTTGGTTCATTATTCGAGCATAGTAAACGCCTACAGCTAACGTACAATACTGTCCCCATTCTACAGCGACACCAATGTTTTATACCATTTGCCAACACTACTTTTTATCATCTACCTTCACAGTAATTTTATGATAAGTACGACTTACATTTAGTAAATATGATTCTTAATGTTGCACTATATTCCGTAGATATAATTATTAATGTTACACTAATAAGTAGATGATACTGTCGGCAACATTTTCCTATTATTAAATATTTTTTGTTATAAAAAAGGTTATTTATAAGATATTTTAATTTGTTTAAGGTTACCTATGTAGGTAAAACAAACTATACCAATAAGTTGTAGCAAAACTTAGGTGCTCACAAATTTATTGAAAAAATCTTGCGAGTGTTTTAGTAATGCATTTATTCTGCCCACTGTGTAAATGTGAGAGACAGACATATCGTTAACTCACTGCGTTGGAAGTGGGTATAATCAAAAATAATGATAAACACCAAATGAAGTAACATTATTCCACGCGATCCTGCACACCTAATAAAATTTTTGTCTAAAATTAGCCCCAAAAATTCTAACCAAACATAATGTTTAGAAAACACTGTTATCATAGTTTCCCATCAAGCTATATTTTTTATATCTATTTTGTACACTATTGAATATAATTTAATATAAATATTATTCATTATATTATATTATATTGATTTATATCGAGTAGGTGTAAACCAACAACACATTAGGATTATAAAGAGGAAAAGTTTGTTTATTTCCGCATTATCGGCGCATAAGTTAATTATTGTATTGTGGTTTAAAATAATTTATTTAAGTATATATATACTGAATTTATTCAGGATATTTTCCTTCATTCACTTTAAACAAGAAATTTTGTACCATGATTAACTCATTTTTACTTATCTCTGCACACTGCGATTTTTTATCTAATAGACTCAATTCAAGTACCACTTACCCAGATCGAACAAATATATTGAACCAGCTGAACAGCAAATTGGGAACTTGCGCTGCCCACCCAACGTACGGCATGAAGTCGGTCGCATAACCCGGCGCGTTCACCAGCTTGTACTCCACGAAGTAATCCTTCGCCGTGATGAACATGTTCCACGCGGTCAGCGTGCCCAGCCCGTGCAGCATCAGCGTGAAGTATATGAGGTTCCACCTGTCCTTGGGCGGCACCAAGTCCATAGCGATACCTGAAAGGTATTTCCTTCTTAAGTATTCAAACATTGTTCCTTCTCTGCTTTTTCTTTAAGACGTGACATGCAACTTTGACAACGTCAAGTAATCTTCCAAATACAGTCAAACTATAAAAAGTTCACCTAAGAACGTTAAAATCGCCGTAGTTCACAAGTGCTTGGTTGTTACAAGGTTTATTAAAGACAGCGAACGCGATGTAAATTATAATGTTCAAATCACGTTGACAGGTGTGAATGAATTTCGAGTAAATGTAAATAAGCTTCGAACCGCTTTATTAGCACTCGCACGGACTACTTCAAATGAACATGTATTTTAAATACTATATGCCTCTAGAATACTGTTTGTGTTAGGTAGACCATTAATGAAGGAAAGCCTTATAACGACTCCGCGCTTAACACCTAGTAACTTATTATTAAGTAAGATAGGCTTGTTTATTTTGTAATTTACGCTGCAAACTGTTCTTCTATAAATCTGTACCACTTGAAATATTATTAAAATTGCTTATGATTCCTTGTAGATTCATTGTTTAAGGAATCTTTTAACCTAACGCATGTAACAAGTAATACATAAATAATATACGCTTTCTTTGCCTAACGCACGTATAAAACTGAACTACATTGAAACGGCGTGCATTCGCATATGTATCAGCGCTTTTAGAGAGGAAACGTCATGACCGAGCTTTCATTTGCACTGTGAATATTAATTTTAATATAAATCGTGGCTTATACTTTATAAATGGATCGTGAATAGCGTAGCTACATCGCGCATTCACACATATTACGATAATTATAAAGTGCTTCTATATGATGTTTGTAAATATTTTTATTTGGTAGAATATGTTCTCTAGGATAGGTTAACTTCCGATATCAGAAGTGACGTTCTTTAGTAAAGATGATGTGGTCTTTATAACAAAGATGTAGGTAAAATAACAACATATTTCTTCTTGTATTTAGATTTCATATTTCTTCAAATTCTTAGAGGAAATACGTGATAGCTCTGCGGAGCTGAGGCGGGTTGCTCTTAACTATTACAAAGGATGATATGTCACGAAGAGAAACAAGTGGTTTTACTTTTTTTGCTGGCTTGCCCTAGTATTTGACTTGGATTTAATTGGCCATCATAAAGTGCACATAACTTTTAACGTAGCACATGTCCTTATCCTAAGTTCCTACATACTACTACGTTCATTTTACGTTGATTATAGAGATCAAAGGTAGTTTCATAATCTAACGTGGAAAGCTCAAAGTTAAACTGGATAGGACCTAATAAATATTCAGATTAATGCAAATTTCAGCAAGTATAGAAGCTGTCAATATCCACTTTAGCATTGAGACTAGTGGAGTTTCATACGCGCCAAATATACCAACGTTATATAACCAACATATATATTTTCAAATACACCCAGGCTTCGCACGGGTACGACCAAATAAAAGACATTCCGAACTGTATTCTTGTTGTACCCTCTTGGGGAATTATTCTCCGGTGAAATACATTTTAAAGATATACTAAATATAAATATTCAAGGAGCTAGGTTTTAAGTTCTTTCTTTTTGGGATAAGCTTTTTCGCTTTGTTTGCGTTTTTCTATTCATAAAGAGAGATACACAAAATATTGTACCCTATTTTACCAAAGTTAGGTACGCAAGCGGTATGAAAATTGCCAGTTCAACTTTTATCCAGTGATTAATATTTAAGTTAAACTAATAAACTAGATAATGTAAAGTGCAGAATGCAAGTATATATTTATTTTCTTGTCGAATATCGACCACTGCGTGACAATATTACTTGTATAAGGTCTCACAAAACGAAATATGTGTCAGCCAAATTTTTTATTTATTTGAAAGACCCATTGGTCGCATTTTGCGTGGCATATCGTTGATACGTCAGCAACAGCTTCTTCATAAAAGTTAATTTTATTCAAATGTAAAGATAAGACACCCGGTATTAAAGATTTTCTATAAATAGCTTTCAAAACTCGAGGATAGCGTACCTAGTTAGTGTTTACAAAATCTACCAAACTCTATACCGGAAAATTGTATAAATAAGCTTGTTTACAATCACACACAAACACACCTAACATTTAACAAAACTGTAGCAATATTTAGGTGCACACAAGCTTATCAAGGAAACCTGCGTGTGTTTTAATAAAGCTCTCCTCTACCCACTGAAATGTCACCAAAGCTATTGAACTGAAGTAACTGCGTTGAAAGTGGGCCGATATTTGAAATGCCTCCGAGTCGAGTCTTACAGGAATCCGACACATTTCATGAACGAACTGATAACATAGAAGTTATATTTTCGTGGTATATTGAATGGGAAATCGGAAGTTTTATTACAGACACGCTTTTACAAGATTCTTAAAAAAATCAAGATAATTGAATTTGTAACCTAAATACAGAACTATAATAGAATAACAGTAAAATATTTTAAAACAATTTGTATGTGATTAGAGGTTTATAATAAATTACAGTTTTGCTTTAGTCTTGCGCTAGATTATTTTAACATTGTACAAAAAAACATTGTCAGACTTACAACGACTTAATTTGTGAAATAACGATAACATATCTATTTTTAGACTTTGTTTGGTCCGATTTGAAAAAAAACTTATTTGTGTTGGATAGACCATTAATCGAGGAAGGCTATATAACATGCTACGGGAGCAAAACCGCACAGTACTTGATAAATGTACAAGAAATTGCATTAATAGTTACCCATTATTTCCAAACGATACACTAACTCACTAACAACAAAGATACTGATCCATATGAAATGCAAGATTACATTATAATTTTTAACAATAAGCATATAAAATCAAGATCATTACGCATTATGTATACCGAATTATTCAACAATGGCTGTTGGCAATGAATAAAACTAATATGATGCGATGTGACCTATAATATAACGAATAATTCGAAATGTGTGTGCGATCATTTAAAATATTTACGGATACATTTATTAACCGATTTCAAAAAAAGGAGGAGGTTATCAATTCGACCGTTTTTTTTATTTTTTTAATGTATGTTACCGCATATCTCCGGCGTTTATGGACCGATTTGGAAAATACTTTTTGCATTCGAAAGAGTAGAGCTCCAGTGTGGTCCAATAGAAATTTGGTTCAAGTCTGATCCTCCATGTGGAAGATATTCCAAGAAACTCCTCGAAAATCAACGGAATAACGTAATAATAAAAATAACATATTTCCTAGGACACGTTAGGTACTTGGCTAATCTAAAAAAATATTTGTTGTCTTTCGATTATTAAGTAATTTCAATCATTCCCGATTAATTTTTAATTGAAGTAATAATTAAAACTGTCTTCATCGCTATTGTATGTCAATTTAAGGTATACGAGATCGATCAACTTCTATGAAATTAGCAATATGATTACAAGATTATTCTAAATGGTTCGTAATAACAAATAATATACTCCTGTAAGTCCTTTCTTTAAATAATAACCTGCCCATAATGGTCATTTAAATCAAAATTCCAATAAAATCATTGATCGCGGTGTACATTTCAACTAACCTATAAGCATTGCCACAATCAACCCGGTTATAATCTTATAGCATAGCAACTAACGACCAAGCATGGTAATATCTTTATTACTAAATATTTATACCGATAAATCATCCAAATTTAGCCGAGAGCGTTCCGTAAAAGGTGCGCGTGGGAGATATCGACTATACCCGCATATTATAATAATGATACAATGTTTTAATGTCCGCTTTGTCTCGAACTCGGACTATTTAAGTCCGAGAATAAAGTATTTTCGCATCGTAATTTGTCATCATTAATCTAGTTTTAATTAACACGTGATCTAATTGTATATCTATCAGCTATCTATCTAAATTGCCAACATTTGAGTCCCTTTCATGCGGCTGTAACTTTGTGTTTGTTTTTCTTTCGTAGACATGACGAAGAAAACGTCTACCGACCCCTTGAAAATCAATATTTTAAAAAAATCTAAACGAAATATATGCTCTTTTTAATACATATATCACACGTCTAGCCACAGAAAAATCAATAAATTATTTAATCATTATTTTTATTAAGTTCTTATATTTGTACTAAAAACACACGAATAAGTAATACATCTAGAAGCACCGATAATGTCCTCAAAAGCGATATTAATAATAGTACAGCCACAGTTCATTGTTATCTATCGCGTTATTGTGTAACAATTTATACGATGCGCTGCGGGGTTATTTATCTCTAGTTTGTACCATCCAAAAACGATTTGTTTTACTAAGGAACGTTGAATTTTGACTCCTTTATAAACTCACATTCCATTATACTTTTTATCATGAGAAGGGAATAGCATGTAGTTAGGAAAGTATTGGATTGAATGTGGATGAAGTGAGTGGTAGAGGGAGACCGAAGGAAGTGTGGATGGATTGTGTGAATAAAGATATGAGTGTCAAAGGTGTGACTAAAGAGATGACGGTTGATACACATGTTTGCCGACCCCATCTAGTGGGATAAGGGCAGGAGAAAGAAAACTGCTGGACAAAATTCAGATTATAAAGTAGTATTGAATTAAAGACTTTTTTACATTATTTCCACTATTTATTTTAACACTTTATATAATTACAACCGGTTTCGAGAATTCATCATCAGGTAAAAAAGTCTTTAACTTTACTTAAAATGCATTTCCGCCAAGAAGTCACAATACAATCTATCAATTATATTATAAAGTAGTCTTACCGTTGTCACACGATTAAAATTTGTCTTTAACATTTTCATTATTCCTATGAAACGTGTTCAAGTAGGCAAGTTCAATACTCCAATATCCCACATAATTTAGTAGTGCCAAATAATAGTACACACTTATCTACGAAGCCACTACTGATTTATCGCCTCTCGATTGGCGCAGTGAATATCAGCGACTATTGGCCTTGGCTAGGCTCTGGGAGTATGGGTTCGATCTCCGCGAAAATTTTAATTTTCTACTACTTGGCCGTTCATTTATTTATTAATCAAATTATATTATTATTACAATTTTTAATTGTGATATTTTCTTATATAATAATTTTATATAAAAATTAATCGCAAAACGTGTTGGTAAGCGCATAACTCAACAACGACTGGACCAATTTGGACAATTCTTTTTGTTAAATGTTCGTTGAAGTTCAAGCATGGTTTTTACGGCGAGAAAAAATCGAATCGAGCGAAGCCGCGGGCGGAAAGCTAGTTTTTTATAAATTTTAAATATTCTATGGCTTCCATGCAAATAAATATGATTTGATATATTACTTTGCCTAGATTACTTGACGGCCTTGCATGTGTTGCCTATTTAAAACCAATATGACCCAATCCAACCACGTGTATGTACTAATAACCCAAAAGCTTACCTTTCAAATTAAGCGTGTCATTGGGCAAGTTGGAGCCCTCCCACGCGGGCGTGAGCTTCACCGGCTCGTTGCGTAGGAAGGGCGCCTTCTCGCCCTCGGTCGCGTCCCAACCTGGAACAATAACAAATCGAATTGAATTACCAAGTTATTTACTAATAGCACCGGCAGAGATCCAGCTGCCGCCGGTGACAGGTCATACTGGAAATCTTTGGCCTATGTCTAGCAGTGGACGTCCTAGGCTGAAGCGACGAAGCGACCTGATTGTGCTTGTTAATAAAATTTAGTGTGCAAGTATGGAAATAGTGTAAAGAGAAATGTTTTTAATTTTCAATATTAGCTCTGCGGTTTCATCCGCGTATACCTCCCGTTATCGTGGTATTTCTGGAATAAAAACTATCTTATGTCCTTTTGCGGGTGTCGAACAATCTTTGTACAAAATTTCACCCAAATCGGTTCAGTGGCTCAGGGCTGAGGAAGAAACAGATAAACAGAGAGGCAGGCACACGGAATTACTTCCCGATTTATATATTACTATCTGAGCTCCACAGTTTCACCCAATATATATCCCGGTCTTGTAGGATTTTCGGGATAAAATTATCCTTTGTCATTACTGGGGTTTCAAAGAATCTCTGTACAAAATTTCATCCAAATCGGTCCTGTAGTCTCGGAGCCTATTCAATACAAACAAACAAATATTTCCTCTTTATAAAATTAGTATAGATAATTATACGATAAAACATTTCGACAAAAGGACAAAAAACAGTAAGCATACTGATTACATTTCAACACCCAATTATATTAAATGATTGAATTAAAACAAGTATTTATTAGAAATCACTAATTATCAACTTCCTTATTAGAGTTGCGGTACTTTTTACCGTATTGTAAAAAGACCGATTGCAATATAATTATAATTAATTAATACAATAATATCCTCGATTAATATAAACCTTCAGCATTACAGAATAAATTGGCCTACTATCAGTACCAATTTGAACAACACTAATTGTTCAAATTAATGACCGATTAATAATGGTGAATAACGTAGTGTCGCGTGAATCAAATTGTTTCAACTTTTAATGGCAAGAGAAATAGCGTTACAAGAGGTCCTGGGTTCGATTCTCCGTGGCGATGTGAAAAAACCGGCCAAGTGCGAATCGGACTCACGGACGAAGGGTTCACTACCATCTATAAAATAAAATTTTAAAGGGATGCTGCCATCTATCTCCCTTTAAAATTGTCATTATTTATATTTAATTATTTATTTTGAACGGTAATATAGAACTAAATATTCTGTGAACATTAAAAAAAATACGAATAAAAGCTCACGTTTATCATATTATATTTTTTATATATTTCTATTATTTGTTATGGGGAAATGCATAATTTGTGAAAATTTCAGCTTTCTAGTTATCATGGTGACATACAAACTGTGGCGGCATAGTAATAATCTATTTTAAGTCCGAAACCCTAAAAATATCTAGATTCGACAATGCACAGATCGCCTACTTGCCTCTAAATAAATTTTGATCAATAAATTGCATTTAACATCCGCTTTATTACAAAGAACAACCACTTTTTATACAACAACTATACAATCAGTAATTAAAAATTATTCTCCTTCCTTTTTATATATCTTGAACAATGCACATACTTACATAAATTAAAATATGCCGGCTTCCAGTCAATTTATACATTAAAAGTCATAAACGGTTATATTTCGACTGCTGCACAGCGGATTCAATAGCAGAGCAATATGAATACAATGGGCGTTATCGGTCTCGATGGAGTAAAGTTTTATGTTTATCGGCAATAAATTACTACAGTCGAGCGGAAAAGTGCAGCCTCAACTTTCTTTTATATTAAGTAGACTTCTACCAAATCCTAATCTATGAGGAATATCAAGTAATGCTGAGAGTAGTCTGGGGGCCGAAAGAAAATAACTGCACCATAGGATTTATTTATATAGCCAGGAATCGAACCCAAATTTATTTTGCAAAAAAATAAACATCTTTTTTTTATGTTATAGCAGGCAAGCGGGACATGCGGTTCACCTGATGTTAAGTGACTGACCGCAGCCCATGAACATCTGCAACATTGAATGTCACAGATGCCTTGCCGGCTTAAAGGAAGGGGAGGGGATAAGGAGAGGATTAATGGTAGAAAGCTGGGAGGACAAATTCGGAAAACAGATTTTTAACCAACTCTGATTGCATACCTACGCACACAGACACACGTTCGGGCGTATCAAATGTATGATATGATTTGTCGGGCTGTTCTGATGTACCCCGAAATTTCTATCTGAGAGGTGTTTATATTCCAAGAGCTAGAGCCATTTATTTTCTTGGTAGGTCTTTGAGGCAAGCTAAAAACTTGTATTATGCCTCTTCTGTTATAACCTGGAACCTGTATCATGTGCGTGCGAGCTTTGTAAGAAGTTTGACTTCGGTATTTATTGTGGTAAAGCTTTTATATTTATCGCCGATAAATTACTAGTCGAGCGCAAAAGTAGATCCTAAACTTTGTCTTATTATCTGTGAATTATTTATACGGTAATGGCTTTGGGTAGTAATAACAAACAACTTTAAAAGCGTAAACGGAGGGAGCGTCATTTTGTGAACGCTAGCTTCCACGCACGGCTTCGCTCACGTTACATTTGGGGTCTTTATATCAATAAAACGCATCGTATCACTTAATCCAGCTAATACTAAACTATCTGCCATTGCCAAATTTCATCAAAATCCATTTAGTAGTGGTGACGTGATAGATACAGAAACATTCAAACATCCACACTTTTCACATAATAAGTGAATGGTTGAACATATAGTTCATAACCTAAATCACCCTTTTGGGATAGTTTTTACGCATCCATGCTAACAGTCGGGAGGTGGCTAGTAAAACATATCTTTATCCGATTGCGACACAAACAGGATGAAGTGTCAATTTATATGGTCTAATATTTGATATTGGACTATTGTGCTCATTCGGATGCAACGGTATTTTTTAGTAAGCAATTACTAAAACTTTTTACTTCTAAATCTTACCAATCGATATTGGTACAATCATTAGATCACTATTGCGTTCATAAAGAAACGTGCAGTGAATTTTAAGGATACTTGCGAATTCATTACATAATTTATGTCGAGTTACGAGATATGCTAATAATATCACTGTCTGTTTATTAATAAATTGGACCTACAATTTAAACTAAACGACGAATTCATTCAATCACACAAAACATCAATAGAATTCAAATGACATTCATGTGTCGTGATTCATCCCAACAAAGGATCAACGAACGATAAACAATTCAAAGTTCAATATAGTAACGTTATATTTTAATTGAGTATTATATGTATCGAGAGTAATATATCGCGGTGTTACGGTGAGGCTCCATTATTGGGTTGCATTGCGGTGCGTTGCGCATTTTTAGTTTAGCAAATTGCAAATTATGCCATGTACCATGTCAAGGCACTGTCTCCCACACTAGGTGAACCTGTACAGTGGGTTACAGATTGTGTCAATAGTATCAGGGTAATGTCGGAGTTCTGTAATTGTAGACCACTCCATTGCGTTGACGCAAAACGTCGCAACGAAACAATCGCAAAAAGTATTGGAGCTCCCACCCGCTTCTTATCTTCCTATACATAGAAACGACCAGTGTAACAGTGCGACGCATTAATAGGGCATATCATCTACACTAATATTATAAAGAGGAAAACTTTCTCTGTTTAGCTGTAAGAAATAGGCTCAAAAACTACTGAAATTTAAAAATTCTTTCACCATTCGAAAGCTACATTATTCACAAGTAACATAGGCTATATAAATGGCACGGGAGCGAAGCCGCGCGGATCATCTCAAAAAATATATGGAAAATATTACAGCGTTGACGCGCCGACGCGGACGATGCAACGCAACACAATGTGATAATGTAGCCTCACACTTACTTGGCCCCTTTTCTCCGGGACGAAGGAAGAGGCCCTTAATTGAATGAAGCCATTTTATTACTGATTTTTATAGTAAGCTGCACGAATATACGAGTACGTAATGAATAAATACGTAAATACTTAATGATTTGCTAACACTAACAAATCAAATTATGATGTTTGAATTATTTAACTTCGTAATGTTAGTTTTTTCATACGATAACTATTCAATGTCACACAATATAAACATTTCAATCATATTCCACATCAAAATTGGGATCATAAGTTTTAATAACTATCGGTTATATAAGCCGATATTTAATTTAACAGACTAAGATGTTGTGTCATAATTTCACCCAATGAATGTATGTTTGTTACTCTTTCACGTAAAAACTTCTGAACCGATTATGATGAAACTTGGTATGACTATAGTCAAGGTTTCAGAATAACATATAGGCAACTTTTAATAACGGAGTTGCCATCAGTAGTTACGAGGGTGAAATCGCGGGGCGCGGCTAGTTATTGTTTACAGTGGACATAAAACTGTGCATATTGTGTAATTTTAGTGCAATATATTCAAATACTTCGTTTTCAAGGTTCAAACTAACAACACCTCACTTTTCCTTAAACCTTGTCATGACTAAACTTAATGAGTACTGTTTACTGTTTTTTTAAAGAAAAATAAACAACTTTACAAAGTAAAAAAAATCTATAATTCGAGCCCGACGTTACGTCATAAACCGCATCAATTTAAACTCAACGACCGTAAAACATAATTGAAAACAAATCGTACTAAAATTTTCGTACAACGATCATTTATTGTTACACAGCTATCTCAAAAGCAATTGCCAAACAATTAGTTCTTTAGAGAGTCGATTTATCATCCGAAACTGTAGCAAAGGGAAGTCGTAATGAACGGAAGACATCATTATCTTGATAATTTTCGCCGGAGCTCTTTATCTGAGCTTTGTATCGTACACAGACGCTACTGGGTAAATACGTTTGTGTATTTAACGATAAGTTAATTACTAAATAATGGTGTAATTCACTATCATTGATTTAGGAATTACTCTTCTTTATTTACTTTCAGATAAGGTAGCTATTTTTAAATTCAATTTCTCAATTTGAATGAACACATAAAATTTCCAAATGATATTTTTATTTTGCGTTATTAATCATAATTATTATAAATCTAAAATTAAAAATTCTCTTTAACGGATTTTTAACACGGTCATTATACATTATAATTTAAGACGACATTTCGAACACTACTTCCAGCATCGTTACGGGCGACTCAAAATGAATAAAATCCATTTAACATCATTTAATTAAATATGGAATACTCGCATTAAATAAACTAAATAAAATACCATTCCTAAAGAAGTATCACTTAAAATACCATTGTGTTAAATACCCAAAACGACCGATTGCATAAGTTTAATATTCCGTTACAATTTGTGTCACGATCGCATTACACATTCGTAGACTATGAAACCGAACTTTGGCCACCGACTTGATTTTTATTCGTCCAAACGATCATCAACCTCTATAAGACTTTCAAAATCAATTTCATTACACCTAAGTAAAAACGTGACCCATTAAGGGACCAGCCCTCCGTTCCATTGACGCAAGAACAATAGCTTCACATAATGGTTCAAGCTCTTTTCACTCTTGAAGCAGTGCCTTTTCCACTACATGATCCTAGCTAACTCTTCAACTTAAAACGTCATTTGGAACACGGCATCCCTTTAAGAACATTGTAAGGCGATGTAAAAAGCAACGCTCGCGTTAAAGTTTCACAATGTTTGTTCAGTTGCATTTTTGTAGACTTCCCAACGAGGTCAATATATGTACGTGAATGTAATTTGAACAAATTTAATTTAATTTTGACAAACCGAAGGAATTTTAAAAACCAAACAATGCGTTTTTTTAAATCTTTAAGATGGAATACTTCTAGGAAAAATATAAATATCTTTTGTAAAGCTATGTAGAATGCAGCCAACGTAATAAAATATTCAAAATTCAAGATATTTACTACTAAGCCGCGTATCCGATGAAGATCATACCGACCTAAATATTTGTAGTTTGAGCGTGGATCTCAAAGCATACTTGTAACCGAACCTAGCATACGGCTTAGAGACAAATATGCAAGTCACATTCGTGAATTTGGAAATAATTTCTAAATTATAGGACTCGCCTATCTAGTTCAAATTTGATACCTACAAACGAATAACTCGTCGGTTAGATACAAATATCAATGTATTTCTTTCCTTTCAAAATCAAACTCGACCTTAATATTTTGAGGTGGAACTTAGATGAATATTTAAAACTCTTCTTTAGTGGATGGCAACATAACTGGAATGCACAGTCTAAATTTCCATTTTCCAAATAGATAAAAGGGTAATTTATCAAATAAAATTTAAACCACTATATCGTTTAAACCTACTATCGGCAGTATAGCAACCGAAATCAATTATGACCTATTTTTCAACCATTGCAAGGACCTTCCTATCATTTGATAAGTCGTGATTCAATTTTTTTTTTAACAAATTCGATAAGAAAATTAGCGCGTTATGATCAGATAATTTTACGATACAATATATTCTAATTTCTTGCTGGTAACTGAATGTTTAATGTATATCTTAATTGCATATTATATAAGGTGTTACATAGCCAGCGTTCCATAGCCAGCGTTCCATTTGTTAACAGGACATTTAGAACATGTACCTAATCACGATTTACGCTCTATGCTCTCAACCTTTCTTAATCGTTCATTGCCGGCCATCTTATTCACATAAACATGAAGTTCAATAAACAAATCATATTAAATTAACAAAGTCTCAGCGACCCTTTTAATTATTTTCGTGTTTAGGAACATGTTCTGAATGTCCCGAAAACGAATGAAACGCTAGCTATGTAACATCTCATACGAGTATAGAGTAAAATATCATCAAACTTATAATTTGGAAGTTGATAGATTGTTATCATGAACACGTGCGAGATAACAATTTAGTTTACACGTTATATCTCTGTATTGAAACACGTGTTAATCTAACTTTTATAGTTACCAACTTCTGTACAGGGTTTCACGAAAATTACGGACGGAGTATGAAATTTGGCACAGTTAAAGGTTTATGTAGGAGACGCGCAGCATTCTAATATACTATTTATTTTATTTATTAACACTTTATTGTGCTAAAAAAGTATTCAACACAGAGGGCGGATTATCACTTAAAGGTGATCTCTTCTAGGCAACCCATTGGAATCGGAGATACTATTGAAATAGGCAGGATATTTCTCTTTTTAGGTCAAAATTAAATGATTTATCGTCGAATTTCGAACACTGGGCGACCATTTGTTTATGTCAAGAAGCTTTCATTTTTTTCCAAAAAAAGTTTAATGCTTATTGCAATTTTATCTAATTTGCAAAATTGAAATATATAGTTTGGCGTAGTTTACACGGGATGAAGCTTCCATTAGTCTACCACAACTATCCACAAAAAAAATGTCTAAAGTTAGTGAATTAAAACACTGTTCAAGATTCACGATGCTGGCTATAGTTATCAGCAAATCCGTATTGATCCCTTCAAATATTATACGAAAGTGACTCTATCAATGGATGAATAAAATATAAATGGATGAAATTTTGTACAAAGATAGTTTCAGACCCGAAAATGGACAAAGGATAGTTTTTATCCCGGAAATGGAACGGTAACTATGCGGCTAAATGATTATGATAGGCAGGTCTATAAAGAATGCTTTTTATAATGTAAAGGCTCAGCTAGTATGCCATAATAATGACATCTTTCTCAACCTGAGATTAGTCAAACGAGACGTTGTTTAGACAAGACCGAGCAATACAGTGACGTCAGCATGTAAACATTTAACAATAGCTCTGCAAGTTCGCTTGTGAATCATCATTTACGAACCCGCAACCACATTATCATATCCACGTTTCCTTTTCGTGGAATAATGCTTTTGTCTCGATAAAACAATGCACTTATTTTCTGGCACGTCGTGTCAAGTCCAATTGAAATAATATCATGTATGAATTTTTTAAATCGAAATATCATTATTTAGATCCAATTCGCAGATTTGTAAGAAAAACAATGACAATTAATACAATCTTAAAAAATCCGTAGTACAAGTAGTGAAGACCTACTTCTATTTTAAATTTATTTAAGTTTCAATTTAAATATTAAACAAAAGAGACAAAAAAAAATTATATCAACAAAAATCGTCCCAATTTAACGTTACTTTTGAACGTTATCGTATCGCACCCTCAAAACACATTAACAAAACCACCGCACAGTCTTTACTTCGAATAAAATCTCAACCATATCCAAAAACTGAGGTTTTTAATTAAACGCTGCAGGTACTTAATGTCCGTACCGAATTTCCTTCAAGTGCGAGTGCAATTACTGTTGGCAGCTCGTTTAACCCACACGCCTCGAACGCCGGGACTTATAAGTATAATTTGATTAACGAGCGCTGAATGCAAGTAGTGACAGCAGTTTGACCTGAGCTATCGTATATCATCCTATCTTACACTTAGGCATTATATACATCTATACCAATAATATATAGACGAAAAGGTTTTTGACGCACTAATCGCAACGCAGCGTAGAATTTAGGTCCGATTTCAAAAAATATGTTTATAACGGGACTTCTTCGGGACTTATAGAATAATTTGATTAGCTTGTGTTTATTGTTGTGATGGCAGTAAAAATCTATACTAAAATATAAAGACGAAAAGATTTTTGACCCACTAAACGCAGCGCAGCGCAGAAACTTGGTCCGATTTAAAAAAAAATCTGTTTATAACGGGAGTTCTCCGGGACTTATAAAATAATTTGATTTGCAGGTGTTTAGTGTGACAGCAGTAAAAAA
>LQNK01000711.1:213663-237223 GCA_001586405.1 Phoebis sennae
GGTCCGATTTCAAAAAATATGTTTATAACGGGACTTCTCCGGGACTTATAAAATAATTTTGATTAGCGAGTGTTTAGTGTAGTGACAGCAGTAAAAAATCTATACTAATGATATAAAGCTGAAAATTTGGTATGTTTGAACGCGCTAATCGCTCCGCCCCGCAAAAACTAAGTACTGATCCAATTTAAATAAATCTGTTTATAAAGGGACTTATCCGGGACTTATAAAATAATTTAATTACCGGGCATTTAGTGTAATGGCAGTAGTTTGACTCGTGCTCTACACCAGGGATGGTGAACCAATGGCACACAATATTTTCTAAATTCAAATTTATCTGCTTGCATTGAAGGTTTTCCTACCCTCATCTACACGCTTCAAAAAAAATCAGGACATATATTAAACAAAACCCTGTGCACCCATGCAAAGCTACCCCATGGAAACAAGTTACCGGATAATTACATTCAAAACAATTAACCAGATCAGGACAAAATGGGACATAATTTGAAAAAAAAATTACAACGTATTCGGTGAATTGTGATGACAGTATCGCAATTTGATCCACACTATCGTACACCATACACGGCAAACTTGATAATTGCAGTAATTTAATTCCAATTGATATTTTTAGGGTTCCGTAGCTAAAAGAATTTAAAAATGTCTGTCTGTCTGTCTGTTTGTCACCAGGCTATATCTTATAAACCGTGGAAACTAGCCAGCTGAAATTTTCATAAATTATATATTACTGTTGCTGCTATAAAAACAAATACTTTAAATGAAACAATATATTAAATATCAAGGTCTCCTAACATAGACGCTTAAATATTTCACAGGATATTTAGTTGTATATAACATTTAAAATCGTATATAACATGTAGGTCCCATATAACAAAGTTATTTTCTTTTATAGATGATGATACAGAACCACTTGGTCGGTTTTGTAAAATGTAAACCCACCATTCTTAGTATACCTACGTCACTTAGATCTAAAGTGTTATGTTAAGAAAATTGTACATAATATAACACAATATTGAACTAGCTAGAGTTTTGAAAATAAGTAAAAGTTTAGATTTTCGTATTCTTTGTGAATTCAAACTTTGCCACTACAGTTCACGCCGCCATGTTGGAAAAAATGGCGCGTTCTAGCAATTTTTCGGAAATGTCAACTTTGCGACTTCTAAATTATAAAAAGTTAAAAACAAATATACGAAAATTGTGATAATTTCATTTATATCATGTGATTTTCTGAAAAGAATTATAATATGTAAATGTGATAATATTAGGTAGATAAATTTTTATGGATGGTATCAAATGTCAAGTACCTTCAACTATATAACGCATTTTATACGGCTTTCTATGACGTCAATCATTACGTGATAACCTCATACAATAAGTTTTACTGCTTCAATTTCATGAGGCTACCTAATCAAATGATTTTCTACGAAATCACGCCCACGCATACACACAACATTTAAATATTTATTATATAAAATAACCTGTCTTAACTCAGCATCGAGAAATATTGGGACAAGAATTACAGCATCATATATCGACCTTCAGTATTTTGTAAAAATCGAAATCCCAACAATAGGTTACATACATAACAATTTGTTTCTAAACTTCTGGCTTCGTACGTTTTTTTTATATAACAGCAGGTAAACGGAGCATGCGGTTCACCTGATGTTAAGTGTCCGACCGCAGCCCATGAACACCTACAACATCAGTATCGCAGGTGCCTTGCCAGCTTGAAGAAAGGGGAGGAGAGGAAGAACGATAGGAAATCGGGAAAAGTAAAACTGGACGGGAGAGGAATGGGATCGAAATACGAGCCTACAGGCTCCTGCTCACAGTACGTAACGGTGCAATACTTCTTCATGCCAAATCTCTGCCGGTCATTTCACCGATGCGACCTAGACCCAATCGTGCTGTTGAGCTCCCACTCTTTTATTGCTGAAGATGTTATGCAGCAAAATAACCCTCTGTCGCCTCTTACGACATCCACATATAGAAATAGGATGGTGACACACGTATTCTAACCCGTCGCCACACGTTGTAAATAATATAAATCTCAATTGCTCTACGCAATTCTGCACCAGACTGCACCGTACATAAAAGCCTTATAATTGATGTACAATAAATGAATGGCCGTAATGGAATCGAATGTAAATAGAGGCTCTCAACACAACCATACACAGATATACATATATGAAGTATGAACACACGTTCATAAAACCACTGCACGTATGCAGTAAAAAACTTTTTCATGTTTATGTACAAAAAAATAGGATGGACATAGAGTAACCAAAATGTGTAACAATAGGCAGATTTTGAAAGTGGTAAAAAAATTCTGAACATCTCGAAAATTGTGTTTTTATTTTTGTTTTTGTTTTTTTTTTATGGCAAAGCAAGCAAAGGAGCATGTGGGTCACCTGATATTAAGTGATCACCGCCGCCCATGAACACCTGAAACACCAGGAGTGTCGCGGGTGCTTTGCCTGCCTTTAGTGGAAAAATTTGCAATGTACTTCCCAATATCCGTGAACCCATCAAACGTTGGTTTAAGCAACAATTTTTATAAATTCAAACATGATATAGAAAAAAAGTCTCCCATTTTTCCCTATGTTTAGACGAAAATATATCATAAACGGAAATTAATTATTCTACTAATATTCGAAATGCGAAAGCCTGACTATCTGAAAACTGCCTGGTTGACTGAGGGTGGCCTAGCTAGTTTTCTATATAAAATTCACCAGTACGTAACGTAAAAGGTACTAAAAATTTCTCGACAAAAAAACTACGGTCGCACATTTTATATTTATAAAAAGCGTTGCAGTTAATCCTAGTTTTAACCGTTACTCAATTCATCCCCACGCCATTGTGTCCGCGAGTATTGTGCCCTCATTCCCGCCGTGCGTTTCATTTTACCCCTCATTATAAATTTTATAACTTATATAACCTGCTAGCGTTTAGTTTAAATCAATGAAAAGTAGACTATCGCCTAATCGTATCGAAATAATATTAATACTCCTTTCCAACATCCAGACAGCTTAGCTTTAGGCTGTTACTATAGTGAACCAAAAGGTATAATACACTAAATCATGAGAAGGGAACAGTTTTATTTAGTGCCTAAAATAGCATCTCTGGACGTTGGAAAGGAGTATTTGTTATATCATCAAAATCCGTTCCATAGTTGCGGCGTGATTGAGAAACAAACATCCAAACATCTAAACATGCAAACTTTCTCATTAGCTAATCAATGTGTCAGTTATTTCTCAAGTTTATTTCACTCTATAATACCCGGTTTTTGGGTCACTTTAACCATAGTTTATCTATCAGATAACGCTAAACTACCGGTAACTGTAACAATTGCATTTCTGATCAATGCATAATTGTCAAATTTCGTCTGAAATATGTCTGACAGTAAACTTTAATGAATCCATAATTATCGACAGTTCAAATAAAATCCTCAGAAACCGGACAAGGTCGTACACTACACGTCGAGTATCAATAAATCTCGCAAAAACACTGAATATGCTTGTTACACCGTCAGCTCGCTAAAACCAATTTTAGAATATTAAAATTCCCTCCACGCTCCGCCGTGAAATACTGCAGTATTAAAATGAGTATTTTGGCAAACATATTAAAGCCTTTGTGTTCCATTTTTTATACTTAATGGGCAATGTAGGCCAAATGCATGTTTATAATAAGGGCAATTTGCACAAAAACCACTAATTTGTTTGCCTATAGTTCGTGACACTAACTAGGGACGTTGCATGGCATTCGTTTATGCATAATTTATAAGCGTTCGTGAGCAATTACGCTCAAATATTGACGTTTAAAGTTGACTTTTTACTGATAGTTTACCACTTGACCCAAAGCGACTTAAGCCAGGTTCTGAGTATTTTAGTTAATCTGGCAATAGTTATGGATTGTTCGACAAATTTCAGACGAAGACAAACGTTTAGCCTTATCAAATAGATAAACAAGCGTTAGTGACCCAGAAACCGGTCATTAAAGACTCGCGAATACCATAATAATATTTAGGGATACGTATATTTTGGTTTCACCCGCACATATTTCGCGTTTCCAGATCTCTTTCTAGGATCTCAAAATTTTTGATCAAAATTTCATTCAATTTGTTAACGTGATTTAAGCATAAAGGAAGCATCAGTAGCGATTTATATTTTAAAACGATATAGTTTTCAAAAATAAAGTAACTCATCTAAAAGCCCACAACAGCAAATAAAGTCAAAAAACCATCACAATTGATATTAGCTTTCACCGAAAATTGGTTCACCGTGGAACTATTTAGTGTTCGTCCATGCATAACACGATAACGCCAGACGTTCGATAGATAACCGAATATTAATGATTTCAATTTATCGATATTTAACTAGGCTTTGTTTGCCTATATACTACAGTTTGAAATTATGTAAAATTAACTTTTATTACTAGCTGTTGCGCGTGGCTTCGATATAACCTTAGAGACACTATAGCTCCTTGATTAATCTTTCATCTAACACAATGTTTCTCCCTAATGGACCAATGGTCCATGAGATTCCTTCAAATAAACAAACTTTTTCAGCTTTTTGTTATTAGTATAGATTTCAATTTATCCGTCATGACTCATGACATTTATCTGCTATTCGAAAACTAGAAAGCAAATTAGTTATTCCTACAATCTTCATTTTAACAATATGGTTAGGTATATTTAAAATTATTACGTCTCTATTTAATACACTTTAATCTGATAATTTTTAAAAGACTTACAGGTGTTCTTAATTCATACATATATAGAAAACGCCGTTATTTAATCTTTGCAATACTTTTTTTAATGTTATGGAACAACCTGTTTAAATTTCTGTATCATATCGGCTTTAAATTAACGAGAATTGAATGTGTGTCCTTACAATGCATTTTAATTATTTTAAATACCGGCCAAGTGCAAGTAGTACTGGCGCACGCACGTTCCGTACCATCACTTTTAAGATCTTCATCTATTTTAATTGTATTATTTTCGTTAAAGCGGCAACGAAAATACATAATATAATGAAAATTTCAGTATTCTAGCTAGTACAGGCCGACAGCGGAGGCTTAGTAATACAGTCCTGTTTTAACCTTCTAGGTACGGGACCCTAAAAGCGATGCAATCAAATAAAACGAAAGATACAACGGCTCACGGTCAAAATATAACCTCATATAGGTGTTGGTTATCGCGATCCGGTGTTATGATGTAACACGCTATGTCATCGCCTAATTCATAATACGATGCGTCTTCATTTATACGATTATCTTTAGTACCTGGCGAATCGAATTAAACTAAAGGATGTAATGACGATAATTAATGTAATTTCGGTATTTAGTCATACAAAAAATGGGTGGTAAATAAAAAAATGTTATGTAAATGTATATGACGTTTTAAAAGCGCTTCGAAAGAAGCCAATTTGGAAAATAAACGTTTTGACTTTGACTTTGAAACTGGGATTGATAGCCTGATGACATATAATCTTTAATTATATTTATTTATTCCGACTCATAATGTAATGCTATGATAATCTTATATATAAAAATGAATCGCAAAATGTGTTGGTAAGCGCGTAACTCAACAACGACTGGACCGATTTGGACAATTCTTTTCTTAAATGTTCGTTGAAGTTCAAGCATGGTTTTTACGGCGAGAAAAATTCGAATTGCCAGGTCCACGCGAGCGAAGCTGCGGGCGGAAAGCTAGTGATATATAATAATTATTCCGTTCCGTTATAAATGTACATGATTATGTAGCTCGTCGCGGTTATTAGTTTTGGATGGACTCACTGCATTAGGCAGTGCAAGGCAACCACGACACTTATTGCCGACTCGGGATACTTTATTATTATATTAAAAAAATATTATTGAAATTAAGCATGCAAAATAAATTAATAACACACACAACACATAAATTAACCGCCACGCAACTACAGGCGCATTTACCATCAAAGCGAGTAAAATATGGAATAGTGCCTCCTCCCATACGTTTACCGATGTCGCATCAGAGTTTTAAAAACAAATACCGGAGAATTCTAATAACCTCTCAGTTACTCGCTTTAGATGTATAAACTAAATAAATGTTACGTAAATCTTACATGATAAGCACATTGTGCAATTGAAAAGTGTTTTTATCTATTTTTTTTTTCTCGTTAAATAATCTATTACCTATATTGGTCGATATAACGCCAAGAGATCTCAAAATTTGTTATTTATAAATTGTTCACTTTTGGATAACTTTGTACGCCTCACATTTAATTTTGAGTGGTATAGGGACAGGCTGAAAATCAGCGCTGTGCGAGATTTTCTTGTCAGCACAAGCTGAGCCTGCTGCCTATTGTCGCAAGACATATTTATAAAAATTTTAAGTGCATAAATGTATTCTCTCTTCTTGTGACAATAAAGTTTTTATTTATTTATTTAATATAAATTAAAATGATAGACCCTTAGGTGCCAAATTCAAATATTTATCCAAAGGATTAAAATGATCAAAGTTAAAGATATGCTAGAATAGATAATGAATGTATTCCCTTCCCATTCCTCACCTGTCCTGTTCTAGTCCCCTCCCAACTTCCTATCATTAATCCTCTCCTCTTATCCCCTCCCCTTCCTTCAAGCTGGCAAGACATCTGCGACAGTTTACTGTTAGGGATATTCATGGGCTGCGGTCAGTCACTTTCCATCAGGTGAACCGCATGCTCCGCTATTACATAAAATAAAATAAAAAAAGAACACTTACGTCTATTTTGCGGCATGATTGTGTTCCTATCTCCTCGTAGCAGACTCTCTGCCTCCGCGCCTCCTTGGTGCGACATCTCCATTCCTTGCTTACGCCGATATCATAAAACCGACACAGACATCTGTATTGTTACGTCTGCAACAAAAATAGATAAATTTTTATTTTAACAATCAAATATACAGTTAAAACATATTTAATGAATATAATATATTTCCATAAAAGCAATTTTTTAAATCGCAACAGGCAGTGACTCAATATTCCTTAATAACAATAAAACAGAGCTGTTTTGAGTTGCTTGTTTTATTTCTACAATAAGCAAACAAACAAAAATAATCTTCATTCAAATAAATTTATTACAAGCCTGTCGATTTTTTTTGTTTAATTTATCACTTAACATAGAATAACAAACTCAATACTAAAAATGTAACGTCAGAATAGGCTTAAATATATAACTGGAAATTGTTAAAATACTTTTAATTATAAATAGATAAAACACGTCTAATTCCTATATCTATTCTCCTTTTTACATAGTGTAAAACAACAAGATCTTATTGCCCATTTTGTCATTAAGATAACCTCCGTTCCTAGAAAAGCATGATAAATACAAGTTTGAATGACATAGTTATCTCAGTCCCCTTTGTTAAGTTTTAATGAAGCCACGGACAGGACAAAAGTTGGACTTGTCCTGTTTCTTAGTTTAAATCGCTGAAATGGGGTAGTTGACTTTTTTATTATTTTAAATGTACTATATTCAATCAGGATCAGTAGAGTAGCTTTATAATTATGTTTTCATTACCTATTGTAATACAAACAAAACAATGTTGTGCAAGAAAGACACAAGCAATAACTTTAGAGACCGAATTTCCAGTTGGTTTTTAACTAATTTTCATTTCAATTTAAATTATGGCTACCATCACTTACATAAAAAGTAGTTAATAAGGAACATTTTATATGAGTCAACAGCTTGATTTTAAAATAAACAAAAACTATTAATTTGCTAAAAGCGTCTGAAGAAGGCAAATTTGGAAAATAAACAATTTACTTTGAATTAATTTTAAAAAAGTATAACACTCATGTGCATAATAATAAAAAGAAACTGATAAATGATTATCAAATCAAGGTTATCATTAAATATTTTTGTAGAGATAGTATTTTTTGCATATCACACTTCTATATAATAATAAATATTCTTACATAACAACTGAATAATCTGATTATTCTACCACATTAAAGTAAATCAATCAGAACAATATTAATATTGTTCAAATATAACTTATTTTTTCAATATATATATTTAACAGATTGCAAATGTTATTTCTAAATAAAATATATAATTATACTACAATAAAACCAAAAAAGGTGCACAAGTTAGTATTTTAAATATTTCATAAGAGTTACTAGTTATCAATTTAAATATATTAAAATCCAGGAGACAAGGTGCCTAAAAAAGAAGGGGTTTTTAATCAACATTTTCCACTGTCTCAGAAACTGTATGTCTTAACAAAATTTCAACCCAATCAAACAACCAATGTAGCGTAAACTGAGTTGAACTTGACTACTTGATTAAATTACAGATAACAAAACAATTCAGATGAAGCCAAACAGTTATAATAAAATTGATAAACATATCCAAAATTTTTTTCCTTTAACCTTGAAATACAAGTAAATATCAATAAAAATATTAAGCAATGACAACACTGATAATCTAACAATAACATGTAATAATGTATCTTGTGTAAATAACTAAACACAGTAATTTATTTATTGTTTTCAGGATCACTAACATGACATACACAGTTAAAATGACACAAGTTTTGTGAAATTACAATTATAGTCTTAGTTGTCACAATTATAGGCAACCACTACTAAATTAAATTAATTATTAGTTCGCAAAAACAGTCTGCAGCTAATACAAATGTGACATATTAATAACACTATTAATAGTGTTAACATACATCTATTAGCCACATTAAATAGAGCACCATGTCTATTGAATTATCTTCAATTGTTCTGACCTGCACATGCAGTCAATCAGTACACTGTATTTATAGCTTTAATAACATATCATGTTACAAAACAAACATTTTATGCTGACACTAAGCCACAGTGTAACTTCTAATTACATTTACTGATCCTATTTTTCTTTGTGGTTTTGAATTATATTCACTTGATAATGAGTATAAATTAATATTTATTACACTTTAATTACATTGAAAACAAAGTTTGATAAACATCACAAGCAACAGCAAATATATGTATATCATTAGTTCAAGAAAGGTTAACCAAATTGAAGCCACAATATCTTTCCTTAAATGAAAATGATTATCTCTTTTATATATTAATATTACAATTATTATTATAAAGTTTGTTTAAACAAGCAAATAATTGCACATGTAGTTATGATGAATGCATTAAAAATTCTCAAATTTACAAGCGAAATAGCTTGTAATACAAGGCTTGTAACATTTGATGAATAGGGCACAGATGGATTTATAAAATGAATATGGTCTTTCTGAATATGGACAGCAGGCTCATTAGCCTGAAAAAGGCTTTAAGAATCTGTGAGGCACAGCAAGTGATTATCTATGAAATTATATTCTATTTAATATCTATTAAAGCAATATTTATAGTCTTATGGGGTGGATATTAGCAAGTAACTATGATCAGATAAAATAAATAGATACACAACACTAGATGCAAACTCATTTAATGACTGGATAAGAAACCATAATAGACATGTTGTATTAAATTCTGTATGAGAAGTTCTTGAGTATTCATTAATAGTGACAGTAACAACAACATTTGATTAAACCTAATTTCTTAAATAGAAAAAAAACCTAACTTCAATTTTATATTATGTAGATCAAAAAATGTAGGCTAATTAACTATATGGGATAGATAAAGTTTAAAAACTCATTTTAATACCAATAGACTGATACAAGACAAGACTTTTAAAAGAAAATATCTTCCCTCACGCTCTTAAATCACGAGTACATAAAAGTAAAATACAATTGCAAAAATTTTGATAATAAATATTTTTTATGTATTTAATATGAATGTAAAATACGAGAAAAATAAAAAACAGTCGTAGTAGATTAATTACGATATCAAATTACAATAATCTGTAAATAAATTTTTTAATATTGATTTGTTTATTTTAATTTATCTCGAACTAAATAGCCGCGGTAAATAAATACAAATCAATGGTATTATTTATATATATTTACGTACGTATATAAATAATTTTATTCTGATTATTAGACGGGCTAATATTACATACCTATTTAAAATTGAGATTGGAATGAAATAACAAATACTTATAACAATAATCCAAAAATGAAAGAAAGCAAAATAAAAATGTGCTTGTACAGCGCGCGTGGTCATAGTAATAAATTATATTAGCAAAATAGTAATAATAAAATATATCCTTACCAATTAAATAGTCCACATTTATTAAATATCAGGCGATTACTGAACCAATAATCATTGTTTTATTCACAAACGTTACATTGTAGTAATTTCTGATTTGGCCAACACGTGCTCTCCTCTTACATCTGTTCACAACTATCCACTCAGGTCGTTCACAGATAACTAAGTAGGTACTAGGTAGTTATGTACGTACTAGATAGGTAGATAAGATAGAATATTGCATGAATATTGCCATTGCCAATTTGCTATAGAGGCACAGATAAGTAATAAAATGCAATTAATTATTACTACATTTATTATCTAACTAGATTCCTTTCATTTTTTAAAAGAGTGTATAATAGAGTGCTATACAGTTTAAATAAAAAAAAAATATATACTGCATTTAAAATGATTCCTTACACAACGTAACATAAAGCAAAACATGAGCCTACACTCTCTTTCAAAAGCCATGATTTTTTCTTCCCATTGTGTACATCCACATCACAACCCTGAGGCCTTTTTCAAATGGCAAAAATCGTGGAATCACTGTACAATTTTAACACTGTGACTATACTTTATCTACCGTCTACGATCGCTCTACTTTCGTTACTTTCGACAATGACAGTGACAGACGCACTCGATATGACAGCTGTGTAGATTTTATAAATATCTTGAGCGAAATTTTAATTAATTAATACCGAATTGGAAGGCGTCGATTTTCTTAAACAATATGGTCAACTCCAGTTTAGCATATGAAATTCTTTTATATATAAATTCATTTTATTTCGGTCTATTCGCTACTTGCGAATTAGGCACCTTGATTCTTAAATCCGTATTGATTGGAGGAAAATATGATGATAGCGATAAAAATCGAACAAGCCTCGGACAAGATTATGGTGTTATGGTTGCTCTTTTCATCATTGAAGCAGCTAGACTTTTTTTAGGAAGAAAAGGGAGTCTTAGTGAAAAAGGTTAGCATAAAGTAACTGAAACGTAGCTAGAATAATTATTTCTGTATTCTATAAATAGGTTTTATAATATGTACCTGGTTTCTCCACAGATGTACCTGTCATGTTCTCCGTTCTTCTCACAGTGCCATCTATCATAGGAGTGACATATCTGTTGAAATGGCAAGTAGTTGTTTTGAGGATTGAGTATATTTGGTGCACATTAATGTTATCATTACAATCTCTTGAATTCATCTTTGCGTCCATGTTTATAGTTACTATGTGTAGGGGCCCATCATATGATTAAGGAAGGAAAATGCTAGTTCACATTTTGTATAGACTTAAAATATTGCATGCACAAAACTATATTTACAGGTGCATATAAATTATTATACACAAAGATCTTAAATTTATGTGTTCTATAATTCAATAATATTGCTTGTGTTTTGTGTCTATTTATGATGATTATCTAGTCTTGTAAGCAGTTATGCTCTCTATACTGATACCAATTTAATCTCAATATAAATCTATGTTCTCCATATGTCCAAAGTTAATTTATTTTGTATTAAATTAAAATAACCCTTAGTTAGTGAACATATGAAATAGGATTGTTACATAAATCTCAAGTAATAAGGTGATAAAGAGACTTCCATATACTTATAACTTCAACATTTGCCTGCTGGTTACTGAATGAATTATTACTGGGTAATTAATAGCCAAGCAGAGTACACCTATTTGCACAGGGAAATGTAAACAAAAAAGAATTCAATCCATCTCATGCATGTAGTATAACCAAGTTAATTGAATATTATCACACAACCCCAATAATGTTTAGTGTCTTCCATTTTTATGGACCCTTATCCAATAAGTAAACTTAGGTAATAAAGAAGACTTATAAATGCCTTTAACAAGTCATGTTTACATGTTTTAAACAAATGCTAGTCGAGTTTTTAATAATGTAACTTTATATTTATGCTATGTTGATGTTTTAGCCTTAGCTAATTCTACAATTGTAGACATGTTTTCCTTCAAATATACAGTATAAAGAAGTGATACCATTACCATGTGTGGCCTTTATGTATAAAGTATACACCAAGTATTTAAAAGCAGTAAATATACATGTTGTTGTTTTTTAAGACTAAATATATTGATCTAAAAACTTTGATATACTATTTGTAAAATAATATATCTTATAAATAACAGTTTTTAGTATGTAACATAATCAATTGTTATAATTTTCTTAAACCAATAGACAACTAGAGACCAAAGAAATGAGTAATGTTTTACAATTGACCCTTTATATTAGAGGTTTTATATATCCAGTTACTGTTGAATATTATAAAGTATAGATGCATTAAAATATTAAAATGGTTTTTTAAAGTTGTATACCAAAGATTAGTTTTAAGCAAATGTTTTACTATATAGCTAAAGGTGTGATTCTAAATATCTTGTATTAAAACTTATAAATTGTTGAAACAAAGTTATGTAAGGAATTTTTATGTCCAAATTATATAGTACTTAATGCTATATTTATATTTGTGAAGTATTATTGTGTCTCTGTTCAAAAAAAATATATAATGAATGATAAAATTGCTTTTATTACACCACATCCATCACTTATTAGATATTTAATTCATTGTGTTGAACAAACTCTCCCAGGGATGTGAATGATTTTTTGCATTTTCCATATTTTCTATGATATTGTTATCTACTTCCTAAGTTTCCGATGCAAAATCGTCATCTGGCTGTTGGGTAATAATATCTTTTGATTGAGGCATCCTATTAGTCTCTTGAGCTTTTTCTCTAAATTTAATAGCAGAATTTAAAAGAATACAACATTCCTCACACATATATTGAGGATAACCATCTCTTTCAGCTAATTCAATGCCTCCAATAATCTCACATATTCAGAATAATTATTACTTTGCTGAAAAATGAATTTGGACCCAACAAGCAAACATATTTTGCATTTTTTTTTCTGCTGCGGTACTGATATTGGTGCTGGCGACTTTGGTAGTTCGATTAAATTTAAGGTTGCGATTTTTTTTCAAAATTAATAATTTAAGATAAGAAGCCATATTTACAGGATTATTTTAATCCCTATGGGCTATGACCAACTATATAAATTCTCATATATTAATAAAATACGTAAGTATCTAAATAGGTCGGTACAGGCTTATAGCACTAGTACTCGGGTACCTACAGCAGCAACAATACTGAGGTATAAGTTATAATAAAAATCAATGTTGCCAGAGAGTAACTGGCGCGTTATTTATTATACTTGAGCCAATTTCTGCATTGGTCGACAATATATACCCGTTTATACCTACTGTATATATAAGACGGAAGTTGGTTAATAATGACCTGTGAAGTATAAAAACAGTTTTTTTACAAAGAGAGTAAAACAAAATCAATCCAATCTATTCAATTTAACAAGATGGTGTGTATTATCCAATTCAGTTTGCGTCTAAATTCAAACAATATCTATCAACAAGGAAAAATGTGAAATAAACCAATTAGCAATTGATAAGTAAGATTTATTAAAACAATTATGTATACATTTAATTATGAGCAAAAAATAAATTAATCTATCAATTATTACAGTCTTGCAAATAGGATGGCATTCTTGAATACATAAATTTTTCCCTTTTATGCACATGTCTTTGATGTTTCATCATAGCATTTCTGTAGCCAAAAGCCTTTCCGCACAAACTACACACATGGTTCCTTATACCCAAATGGTCGGCTTCATAATGCCTCTGCAGAGATAGTGTTGTGTGAAATGACCTTTTGCATGTTTCACAACTGTGCTGAGGTTCCTTATGCCTTAACATATGTCTATTGAGATTGCTCTTGAATAAAAACCTAGCAGGACACTCTGTACACATATAACGGTAGTCTCCTATATGAATTTTCATATGGTTCTTTAGTAGCTCTGCATAGCGCCCTTTGTATGGACAAAACTGGCATTTATAAGGGAAATCTGTCCTATGTCGTAGGCTATGATTATGATATGCACAGCGAAGTCTAAAAGATTTTCCACATACATCACACACATATTTAAAATGGTTAGGATCATGCATTGTCATGTGCTCTTTGTAATATGATTTATTCACTATTTTATTACAAATATTACACTGTACTTTAGCAGAAGCATTTTTAATTTTTATAGGCTTCGATACTGGAGTTTTGTCAGTGGGTGCTACGTAATTATGCTCTTTTTCTTGATAGTCAGTAAAATCAGGTAAATCTTCTGAATAATCTAAGTGTGATTCTTCTTTCTCTTCTTCTTTAACTGACTGTTTTAAGAAGTCGTCTGTCCGCTTGGCAAGTTGCTTGAACGATATGCTATCTTTAATAAATTTGTAGCAAGTTGAACATAAATATTTGGGATGACCGTCGTTTTCATCAATTTCAATATCACATAAATGTTGCAATCGTTCTATTATATGAGATAAGTTATCTTTGTTGTAGAGTTGGATACATCCTTCGGCGAGGCAGATTCTACATGATAGTTTTTTAACGTGAGATCTGTTTTCATGCAAGTCTGGAAAATGGTCTACGAAATCAATATTTTTGCGATCTTTACACAATTTCATTATGTAGTAGGCAGTAACCATCGTGAATCTGTGAACTAGATATTGTTTAATATTGATTAATTAAAATCAAAGCAGTTATTATTTTCTTATTTCACAGCATTCATATAATTATAAATTCTGCTGCACTCACTACAAAATATAAATAAACAAACTATTGTCAAATTTGTTTGACAACTGACACTTTTCCTGTTTCCTGTCCATAGAGTTTCTTCTCGCGCGTTCGATAATGATCGAGTAGTGAAATAACAAAAAAAAAGATTAATTTAAAACCTAAAAAAATACAGGTACGAATAGAAATACTTCAAACAAAAAAAAATATATTTTTGTAAAATAAAATGCTTAAATATGTAATAGCGGTCTTCATGTCTCCTCTATTTATAGCGGTTAAATAAGACAAAGTAACTAACACTAACCAATTTTTGTTCTGCCCAAATCCATTTTTGGGTCCTAAATACCAGACATAATAATTTCATAACATCAATTTATGTGATAGTCTCTTTCCTTTATTCTGTGAAATCATCGGAAGGAATTTTAATATTCTTTCGGCATCCGACTGTCTACGACTAAAGCCCGGTTTCTGTTAATTTTAACGCTAGTTTATCTATTGGATAACTCTAAACGTCCGGTTAATGTTACATGTTCATCTAAAATTTGTTTGACAGTAAACTTTAATGAATCCATATCTATTCACACTTAAACTAATATACTCAACAACTGGGCTTAAGACTTAAGTATATAAGTAATACTAGTTAATGTCCCAGTCGCTTTAATATTCAAAGCAAAGAGAATAATATAACTTTTATATATTTATTTTAGATATTGGTAGTTCCACATCCTAAAAATATAGATATAAATGTCAAACTAAGATTAACTTTTATTTCCGAATGAATAAGGTTAAAATTTGTATGACATTTGAGCTGGTTCAAAACTTTGTATGGAAGTGTCCACCCACTGATTCAAAACTTTTGTCTGGTATTGTTCCTTGGGTACATGTAAAGTAAAACAAATTTTCATTCTAAAGCAATTTATTAATTAAAATAATACAAAACATTATGTAAAAATAATGATCACAGACGGAACAAATGTAACAAAATCATGGAGTACAATAAATAAATTATGATAAATATAATGCAACAAGAACACTTTGCATTCTTCAATGATCAATTCTTTGGATACTGTTACAATATTTTTTTAACATTTTCTACTAGCCTGTACTTATTTTGTAAACAAAAAATGCAAGAAACTAAATATGACTAAATTATTAGTGAATTCGAAATAGATCGATAATCTTTTGATGAGAACTTCTTTCGAGCTTTGATGAAGCATTGCATCTGCTCTTATTTGTATTGCAACTACAGGTGTATTTTTAGCAATTTTCTTTTAATTATTATCAAAAAATTCTCACATAGATTCACATTTTATATAGGAATACAAATAAGAAATGAAAAGCAGGATTAACTTTCCTTCAACGTTCAATTGTCATAATTTTATGTTCTGAATTTTTTGTAAATAAATTTAGGATAACCTTTTTCTCCCTCCTCCGTGTTACTCTAACTCCAACTTTAATACCTACATAAACAACGTCGCATTTTAACATTTTTTTTAGCATTTGCAATACAGTTCACGCTTACAATGATTCTACAATATCGATCTAGTACTTTCTTTACACAATAACATTAACACAAGGGTATAATATCGTTGTCATTAGAATAAAAATACATTACATTAGAAATAGCATCGTCTTATTTGTTTTTGAAATTTTAACCATCATTTCTAGTAAACTTTTTAAGCCATATTAATATAAACTAATCACTATTTTTTTGAGTTTCAAAAATAAAAAAGAAAAACGCAATGCAAAGAGGGATACTAATAAAATCGGTTTTATTAACACCAAGTAAGTATACTTTATAAATTTGTATGATCAAAATAGAGATAATTTGGTATTTGTGGAATCTTAAACGTGATTTATCTTTTCGTTTTAAACGTACTTTTAAAAGCCTACACATTTGGCCAAACATATTTCGTAGATCAGGTAAATAACTAAATTATTTAGTACTTACTCAAATTTTATAATACTTCTACTGCAATACATATGGTGTAGTAACCATAATCTAAATACTTATATTTGATTGGCTACATATAAATAATATACTATTGACATTTAATGCACCTAAAAATCATTCAAAGATGAATAAGTAAAGCTTGCATTTTATTTACAAATAGATTTAAATAAATTTGGTTGTTCTTAGATTGTTTCTAAAACTATTCTCACTGTGTTTTTGAACGAAAATTGTTATTTTTTGAACTTTATCATTATGAAAAAAAAAACAAATAGTCAATTCATGAATTCAATATGATATTAGCACAAATTAATATAAACGTAAAATTAATGCAATAATTAGCATAGTATATATTTATATACTATTATAATATTTTTACTATTATTTGTGAGGTTATGCATGTTTATTTACCTATCTTTAGGATCAAAGCAACATTAATACTTTTTGTATGCGTACAATTTATAAATATTACAAGCAAATTGTAAATACCATATAAATAGATTTTAGTTACAAAGTTATAAATGTTTTCGAAATTGTATACATTATTTAAATAGGGCCTACGTTTTTGTTGGCATTTCTGGTTTTTATTAGAAGTAAAATTGGACACGGGGTAAGAAAAGTTTGCTATAAATATATTCAGATTTTTCTTGCTGAAAGTCTATGGTTCTTCCTAGAAGAGTATTATTTTATAAACACTATAGCTATACTAAGCAGTGCGCATAATATACTTCGTACGGTAAATATATTGTGGTTTATTTGTAATAGATGACATATTTTAAGCTAATTGTCCACAGGTCGTTATCGTAAGTGTCAGATTCATTATTAGCATAGAAAATGCGTTCCGTGGACGCACTTGTGATATATTATACAAATAATTATGACCCGTTAAATGCGTTGTGACTTGTGGACTTAGCTATAAGTACTTATTTGTTATATATTATAATATAATTTATAGGTATAATCAAATTTAAAGAGCCAACAATATTATAATACTGTTATAGTACACTAAAACAAATGCATAGGGCAAGGAAATGTACACTTACTATTATTTAAAAACACTAAATTTGATTACATATACATATTTAAATAATATTTGACATCAGTTTTATGTATGTTACTTGGCAGAAAAGTGTATTTTTTCAATATATTTGTCTTAAGTCACTTTTGTATGCAGTCAGATAATAGGGTGTTTTAACAAAAGCCAATTTTTAGATAGCAAATTTGGTATTTTACATAAAGGTTATTACTAACATTAAACTCTTTTTTGCCAAGTACTAATGAAATATTAAAATGAGTGGATTACATTCGTGGAGAAACTAGGTGCTAAAATATGAATAATTGACTATTATTGAATGTATACTTGATTATTTTGTTAATATTATGTCTACCTAAAGGAATGTAAATAATGTTGATAAATTATTTCACCAAATTCTCAAGCACTATAAAAGATATCTTTATTGGAGTATCAAGATTTTATTATTGAAGATATTTCAAGCTTGAGTATTGACTGAGAATTCGATTGGGTGACTAAAATTAATATTTCGCAATTCCATAATATAACCTTACTATAGAGGAGTATGTATTAGCTATTTTATACATTTATCTTGTTATGAAATTATGTTTAAGGGCTTACATCCGGAAATAATTTTACACTCAGTGAATACAACGTCAGAATAATATAATTATATTTGATTTATCGCTGAAATTGATTTTATTGTATAACAAACCTCAATATGTAGTTGAAGTTTTAATGGTAAAGTGCAATTTTTCAATGGAAGTATTATATTTTTATTTTCCTAAAAATTCTATCATGCCAGAGTAAGAAAGCTAGTAAATTTATTATTTTGTCTTTCTTACTCCAGCGAGTTCCTAATGCCATTGTATGCCATGTAGCAATCCTAAGCAAGAGAACTATATAGATATACCAAATAAAATCTACTGTTTGCAGTATTATTTAGTACCCCTACCATAAGTTTGTAAAGTAAGCATATAATAGTATAATTATGGTCCTACTTCTCAATCGTACATTCTTTGCTTTCCTCTAAAAACTATAGATACACTATACAATATAATTAATGAGACGAAAAAAAGGATTGGGGATCTGACTGTAGTTCTTTGAGATTTATGGTAGGGGTTACTGGCTTTTAATTTTATTTACGATCTCCATAGACAAACCATAGTAATATTGGTATCTTTTAGTACTTTCTTGATACAATCTCACTAGATAGTGTTAGAACTATTGTATTATTTTAGACCCTAAGCATTTCTACCCTACGAACCCTGCAAATCAGCTTATCAAAGCTTCGTCTAAAACTCAACTACATTGGACATTAGGCGGGTATACTTGTAAACTAATATAAAAAGCGATAAACAATTGACATTCACATTTCGTTAACATTAATTTATTGGAATAATTAAGTATTTAATTTTAAATATTTTCGTTCAGTTTTAATAAATAATTTGAAATCGGTGTACTAAATTATTTTGTACATTATTTTTAGTGAGCAGAAGCATTATTAAAGGAATCATTTTACAACTCTTTTAAAATAACAGTACTATAATGAAACTTACCTTCTTCAAAAGCCGTATATCTTCCAAATACTTAATTTAACTTTGAGAGTTGCTTGAATATCATTCTATTCCTTTTAACCTTTCTAAGAGTGACAGTGACAGCATGAGATTTAAGAGCTATTTAGAGTTGAGTATCGTTTCATTATTTGGGTATTTCTCCTATAAATTGATATAGACATTTTATTAACTATGGATAACTGAATCTACGCTATATTTGAACTAAGCGTTTACATTTAACTTCAGGTACAGTTATTGAGAAATATTTCACCTACTTTGAATTACATGGTTAATGTTTTACATGGCTATTTCTAAAATATTAGTTATTTGGCCTTATAAATAACTGAAATAGAAAAAATGGCTATATTTATAACACTCCTAGTTTTCTTTGTATTTTCTCGATTAATTGTGTTTTATATTAATTGCAATATAAACTCTTTCTTATAAATTTGAAATTCGATTAAAGTGCTGAGCAGTAATATGGAATACAGATTTTGAACGTGCGAAAAGAGCAGGGTCGCTATTTATAAAACATTTCTTCAATACATTATACATTTTACATTAAACAGTCCTTATTCAGGGGCGTACTATGAATTTTTTTGTAGATTTAAGCAGAAAATTGGGATTAATGGTAGGGCGCTGGGGTTTTAAGTTACTAGTTAATAGTTTTGGGACCATAACATAGTGCATAATATGCATCATAAGATGGAACATTCAGATTACATGTAGGCATTTAAATATATGCTTTGGGACTATAAAAGGACATAAGAATTTAGCATTTAACATTAAGATTCTGAAGGACATTCGCATTTTAAGAAAAGTATTGGAGATTTATGTAAACAGCTGTGGCTTTAATAATTTTGTGATAGAATCCTGCATTTTGGACTTCATGGAAGGACTTCGGGAATAAAAGTACCACTTTAAGATTTTTGGGTGTGGTATGGACATTTATAGGTTTGCCTGGCTACCTCCTGCTTTAACAATGATATTGTACTTATAGCGCGACGAGTCTCGTGTTGCAGCCCTGCCATTTCTCCTGTAACTTCTTGTGTTCTTCGTACTGTTGCTCGGTTATGTGTTTCACTGTTGTTGCACCCTGGAAGATGATAATATTTGTTTATAGTTGTATAATACATACATCCGTACACACACATATACGCGTACCTACACACACAATATATTTAAGCAATCCCTCATTAATCATTATAATTATAGATATTGTTAATTTGTAAAACTCATTATCGACGTATTGTTACTATATATGTACTTTAGAATAAGAGACTAAATAAAATAAATAAACATTCTCGGACATTTAGCATAACGCACTCTAGTCCCTAAAATAAATAAATATTCTCGGACATTTAGCACAACGCACTCTAGTCCCAAACTAAGCAAAGCTTGTACTATGGAAACCAAGTATCTGATAGACTTAAACGTACTTTTTTGTAAATAAAAATTATTGAATTCTAAAAACGCACCTTAATTTTCCTCGGGTCCAAATTAGCTCCCAGACTCTGCACGCCCTTAGCCAACTTAGACAACGGAGACAGCACCATATCCCTCGTAGCACTCGACACGGGACTGGCGATATTCTTCAACTGCCTCAACGCAGACTCACTGTGAGACGTGGCTATGTTCAACGTGATCTCGTGCTGAGAATTCGAACGGACATGGTAATTCACCCCCTCGGGACTTTGATTCTCTTCGAAGTTGATATGACTGGAGCTCTGCGACAATTTCTGATTCAGTATCAACGAATTTGGGGGCTTGTAGTCCGATTCGATTTGTATTTCAGGGGTGATGTTTTCATTATCGAATGGATTCTTCTTCGTAGTCACTGGAGTTTTTAATGTCTGTTTGTTTGACGTTGAAACGGTTGGTTCTTCATCGTGTGGTTCTATTTTGGAGGTGTATAAAGGATTTTCGATAAGTTCGCAATCGTCTTCTTTCTTCTGTTGATCGCCGATGTAGTGTTGCATATTTTCGAAGTTGTCCAACGTCGGTTCGAATATGTTAGTTCTATTTTCGTCGTCGCTCGAGTAATCCGAGCTCATTCCGTCTGAGAGGCTTCCTTTTTTCTTGGTTTCCGGTTTGTTTTGTCCCAGGGTGAATATTTTTCTGGTGCGAGCGGCGTTTTGGTCGAACTTGAGTTGGAGGCTCGGGCGTGCGCGGGCGTTGAGGGAGTGACTCAGTTTGTTGAGTTTACTGAACTGTTCTGACATGTTGGTGAGGGCTTTGGATCCTGGAATGAAAATTGTTTTTGAGTAATCGTTCAACTCATTTTATAAGACGGATAAAAATACACTGAAGAGCTGGAATACAAAGGGTAAATCGATATTATTGTTTTTCATTAATTCCTTTATTTTTAAACATAAGATTTTTATAAGAGACCTTATTATTATAAAGTCCTATTGGACTTAATTACACAATTTCAAGGTATGTGGACCTTAATTAAACATTTTATATTGATTGAATTATGTTTCGAAATTCACATTAAATCATTCAAATCAAATTATGAACAATACCTGCAAATATACGTAAACTAATAATAATACCTATACTTCGACTAACATACCAATTACGAATTGAAATCAACGCTATGGAGTAAACTAAACATGAAATATTTTAGATAAAATTCTGCTTCTATACAACTATTTAAAGTGATAAATATTGCATGGTAGTACAACTTTTCCACTATCCCCATTGATGTATGATAGTTATTTACTTTGTGAGTTTGGACAATGATGTATTATTGGACATACGATTATTGTTATACATCACAATATTTCTACTACAGAACTCTGCCTCGATACATCAATTTTAAGTGATAACGTACAATACAAGACACTAGGTATCACTATAAGGCTGTGTACACACTAACGGGGCGCGCGCGCTGCAGGCCGACGTAGCGACACGCGGTGCAGCCGCGCGGGCTCACCGTGCGCACTATCTGCCGCAGCACGTCGCGCGTGCACGAGCACCCAGCGCTGTTATCGTCTATCCCCATTGATATGACAGTTATTTACTTTGTGATGCACAATGATGTATTATTGGACATACGAGATGTATAATATATTCGATACAACAATTTAAAGTGATAACATACAATACAAGACACTAGGTATAACTATAAGGCTGTGTACACACTAACGGAGCTCGCGGTCTCCAGGCCGACGTAGCGACACGCGGTGCAGCCGCGCGGGCTCACCGTGCGCACTATCTGCCGCAGCACGTCGCGCGTGCACGAGCACCCAGCGCTGTTATCGTCTATCCCCATTGATATATGACAGTTATTTGCTTTGTGATGCACAATAATGTATTACCATAATATATTCGATACATCAAAGTGATAAAATACGATACAAGACACTAGGTATAACTATAAGGCTGTGTACACACTAACGGGGCCCGCGGTCTCCAGGCCGACGTAGCGACACGCGGTGCAGCCGCGCGGGCTCACCGTGCGCACTATCTGCCGCAGCACGTCGCGCGTGCACGAGCACCCAGCGCTGTTATCCTCTATCTTCATTGATATGACAGTTATTTACTTTGTGATGCACAATGATGTATTATTGGACATACGAGATGTATAAAAATATTTCTACTACTAATACTTCTATGTTCAGCGATAGAATTATTTTGCGATACAACTATTTAAAGTGATAAACACAATATTAAGCTGTGTACACACTAACTGGTCGCGCGTGCACGAGCATCAAGTGCAGTTATCGTCTAGCCCCATTCATATATGACAGGTATATTTTTTATTATTTTTTTTATGGCAGAGCAGGCAAAGGTGCAAGTGGGTCACCTGATGTTAAGTGATCACCGCCGCCCATGAACACCTGAAACACCGGGGGTGTTGCAGTTGCTTTGCCGGCATTTACTTTGTGAGGCATGCACAATGATGTATAACTGGCCATACGAGATGACAGTGAGAAAGTTATTTTAATTGGGAGCACTACCGATGGGTGAATAATACAAGAAGATTTTTTGCAAAATCTACGGGTTCGATTCCTGGTTCGGTAAATAATTTTTTCAAAAATCCAATGATGCAGTTTTATTTTCGTCAAAATTGACCCCGAGACACCTTTCAGTATTTTTCTACATTCCTCATAGTTTAGGTTTTAGCTTTCATGTTTTACAGGACATTTAGAACGTGTACCTAACGTACACGTAAAAAATAATGAAAAGGATCGGTGAGGCTTTGTTAATTTA
>LQNK01000711.1:252883-269115 GCA_001586405.1 Phoebis sennae
CGACCCTATACATATATGTATTTATAGTATCCATATTCTTGATACTGCTTGTATTTTATTAACTTTCTTTTGTTTTTATGTACCTTAGTAATGTTTTTTTTCAATAGTAGTGGCAACAATAAACTTACTTCGGTCTAACCGTGGTGGCGGCCTGAATTTGTATTCCGGTTGACTCCAATATATGGGCACAGAACCCCGCACCTATAAGCAAACATCTTTTATAAATCATCGGTTGTAACAAAAGGAAAGTGGTTCTATTTTTTATAACCTTAACATTTTTTTGTTATTGACATACATCAGATATTGCCAATAATCTTGAAAATTAATACGAAAAAATAAGGTTCTTCTAATCTTAAATATTCAAAATAAGCATCGTTACAGTTTTGAATAAAATTTACGATGATATATAAACACCCCCAACTTCTTTAGGGAGGCATTTGTTTTTCGCCAAATTTCAATTTCTATGCGTTCAAGTATAAGTCCAAAACCTAATCATAAGATGAATTTGCTCTGTCATAATTCCTAAATTACGCTATTGAATGCTTAAAATTTTGGGGTTTGGGGTCTTTCGGTCTTCTAGTTCGAATATGTCATAAGTGGACTATTACAGATGGCTTATAGCCAAAAGGCCGCCAATTTTGTTGCATACTAACTTAACCTTTATTTTTGTGCGTTTCTGTAAACTAAATTATGTTATGTATTGTTAGTGAAATCGAGTATTATCAGGTGAATCAGTATTATATTAGGTATTGCGATTACATATAAACGTAGTTCATATGAAAATTGTTCGTTTCCTGACTGAAACGGTTCTCAAATATCAGCTCTCGTAGGGCTGCTAATTTCAGATTAAATTGAAGATTTTAACGAGAAGTATTAGGCAGCGAACGTAGTTTAAAGACTAACTTACTAGTGCATTAATGAATTATGTTCTATTTATAAGTTAAACATCAATCATCTTTTAAAAATCAAACATAGGGTTACTGATGCTGTTGCAGTTTAAAAATTACACAAACTTGAATGGTTCAGTGGTTTAGGCGGAGAAGAGAAGGAGAAGTTTGGAAGGAGAGACAGACATAAAGACAGAGTTACTTTCGCATTTATAATATTAGTAAAGACTAACGAAGCAAGGATTAGTAAAAAGTAGGATATGAATATCTTTATTTGTTTGTTTCTATATTATTTTTTTCTATCTATAAATTGTTATTTGTAATATTTTGTGTATTGTGGGCGATTAAACGATTTCTTTCTTTCTATTAAGAAAAATTATTACCATTCGTTGGCAGCCCTAACCGGCGGTCAAGACCATTACAACTGTACAAGTGACGTCAGCAGGACGATGACCGAATTCAGAAACTCAACCAGGCGGAACGATGCGTTTTACGTATTTTTATGAAATTAATTTACTGTTATGAATATGAACTCTATGAGATTAAATATTTCGCAAATTAATTGAGTCTTTTCTTGTGTATGCCAAAGATGCTTTTTAACGGACTTTAAACGTGGTTCATTATACTTAATTGTTTAACTCGACGCTTATACAATGTATAATAACATAGTATTATCTTATCATATTAATCAAGTTTTCAGGAGAAAAATGGGTGTTTTACAGCAGCAAAGATAAGATTATTGAAATCTCAAATTTATCGTATGTTGTTATTTCACAATACAACTTGGTATATAACGATACGAAGAAATTACATCATAACTATCATATTTAATTTCAAACGTTCCTATACCCTTTTATCTTTCTTATTTTTAAATATTTTTAATAACCGGCCAAGTGCGAGTAGGACCCGCGCATGAAGGGTTCCATACCAGACCTCCCCGCCCTCTATAATATTTTTTTGGTAGGTATTTATTGTTAGTAGTTAAATACAACAGAGATATATTTGTGTAAATGTCAGCTATCTATCGAACACAGTGTTTGAGATACAGCCTAATGACAGACAGACAGACAGAAATAGGCCCACGTTTTTACCTTTTAGCTGCGGAACCCTAAAGATTACCTTCATCTTAAATTCATCAAAACTATTGCTTCATCTCAAAATAGACAATACATAATGGATTACAAATATGTATATGAAAAAAAAGTACATATAATCCTTGTATCTTTATGTTTGTACCTGAACAAAGGAAGCCCTATGGATGCTGTCGGAGCACACGATAGATACAATTTGTTCCGTCTCCACGTAGTTCGCGACTCGGCCGCTCGGCTCGATGCCTCTGCGATTGTACCTGTGTAAAGGAATATTTTTTAAGTACTTTATCACTACATACTATAAAACGTCGCTTTCTCTGTCCCTATGTCCCTTTGTATGCTTAAATTTTGAAAACTACGCAACGGATTTTGATGCAGTTTTTTTTTATTTATTTATTTCATTACATGGGCCTTGTTAAGTAACTATAGTTCACATTATTAATTAATTTATATTTCAATTTCCTTACAATAATATAATATATAAATTATACTTAAATATTTCATGCAGAATACATTCGTAAAAATTTTATTTTTAATAGATAGAGTGATTCGAGAGGAAGGTTTATATGTATGATAACATCATTAATTATGCTTTTTTTCGCTTACATTGCAACCGCAGGCTGAACCCTACGAGATTTTTTAAAATAATGTACTAATTTTTACATAGAACCTTCACAGTTTTTCTGTAGTGTATTTAGTATAAGCATTGCACCCGTGCGAAGCCGAGGCGTGTCGTTAGTTTTTATATATACTATATATATAGCTCCCCTGACCGATTTCGGCCATGGTGGCCAATCTCAAGAGACAGAAGTGTACACGCTAACACAGGCGCACGCTATATTCCTTTTACTCTCATAACCCCATGGAACGGCAGACCGACACTCGCGGAGAGACATCAAGCGCAGGACCAACAAGACACGTGCTCTTCGAGGTACGGGTTATACAGAATGTCCCATAATGAGTAAAGCATCTCTTGGGGGATGATAGCTGAGCTAAAAATCTATCAAAAAACCCAATATTATATTAAATTTCTATATCGAACCCACACATTGTTGTATTCACTGCGCCTACCCGATTGGCGAATCTCTCATTTCATTGTATGGGCGTTATTGTGATAAAAAAATAACGCTTCAATGCCTTTGCGATTGTTCATGTATAGATTTTAACAGTAGCTTTATTTAATTTGTTACAATAATTGTGTTGAGGAATATAGGAAATAAACATATATTATGTACAAACTATTCTCGCATTATGTGTCGACATGTTACGCTTTAGTAATTTTAATATAATTAATAATATCCTCTTACCTAATATTAATAACTTAAAAACGCCTAAACGGATTTGCATGAATTTGTCATAATCATAACCCGAATGTAACATCGATCTATAGAAACAGTCGTATGCCTATACAATTTTGCAGTCAGTTGATGAATATCTATCCAAAACAAATAGAATAAATACTTGTGATTAAAAATCTGTTAATTCTGAACATTCTTTTACATTTAAGTCCCACTCATAGAAATATAGAGTGGCTCCATAGAATTTCACGTTTAACAAATTGTTATACAATATAAAGTATAATGGTGAAATATGAAAAGATATATTTATTTTGGAACGTCAGCGATTTTCGAGAGCATCCAGTGTATTAACCTTGTTCCTGGTAACTAATAAAATATAATAAACAATAACTTAGGAAACTACGAATTTGCCAAATGCTTCCACATATATCTTTATTATAGTACGCATTGGAGGAATTGTATTTGACGGATCGTAATATTCTTTGTATAGAATGTCACACAAGTGCGTTCACTGGTCTGCATCGTATGGAACACATTTTCTATACAAAATTAAGTTTATAATGCGTTTAATACCGACCCGTGGATATCTAGTTTAAATAAAGAGGTACGTATTTTGTTCTGGGCTATACAGACGGAGTTGAGAGCTGGAGATATGGCTAAACAATTTTGCACAGTTGGTGGATTATTCTCAAATAGAATAAGGTTCAAAATCCGAGAGAAAAAATATATACTTTTATTCAATATTTCCTGTAATTTCCAAATAAGCAACAGTGTAAACCACGAAAGTGGCTCCATACAATTTCACTTTTAACAAATTGTTATACAATATAAAGTGGAGTGGTGAAAGATGAAAGATCTCGTTATTTTTGCACGTCAGCGATTTTCGAGAGCATGCAATGTGTTGACCTTGTTCGCTAATTACATTGCCAATACATATTTTATTTTTCGTGAATAAAAGTAGTGAATTTGTTAACTAATCAGTGATTTCTGCCAGGCAACCATTGGGTAAAAGATAAAAAGCAAAGAGTAATTCAACTATTCAAAATCTCGGTTTTTTCAACTTGTGTAGTTTATTATGGTCAATCAGGGGTCAAAATAAGCTTAAAAAATCATACATATAATAAAAACCATATTTACCTCGTCCCAGCCTGATATCTAGAGCGCCGAGATATAAGTCCTAAAGTGAAAGTCTCGTCACAGGAATTACCACTGGATAGCGATTCTGTATTTAATGGGTTGACGTCAGGCGGCTCGCAAGCTATTTGGGATAAATGGATGTAGCCTTGTATTATTGGGAGCACCCACTCGTCGCATCCGGGACTCTGGAAGAGAACGGTCATATTAGACAATTATCAATGGAAAATTGACGGTTTTATAGCTGCTCCGCGCGGCTTCGCTTGCGTAGCATTGTGTGATGAAGCTCATAATATAGCCTATGTATACAATGGATATTTTTTTTTAATTCGTCCAGTATTTTTTTAAATATTATTATACATACAATGTTCATCTCTATAATACTAAGATAGAAATATAGATAGAAGCGAATTATTCTTAATATTGTAACAACTTAATATTGTAGCAGATGTATTTCAAATTGCCAGGCCAAGACATTTTTTTACATCTACACCTCACGTCGTATTCATCCATTCAAATACTTAGGCCCCTTCTATACATCAGCAGACGCATACGCGGACGTCATCTTTCGATGGATTGTGGATGCATCGGAAGACGTAAATTACATACTACGGCTGTCTACGGATAGACATATTACCCCGTCTTCCGGTCCGCGGACGACATCTGCAGATCACGTCCGCATATGCATCTGCTGATGTGTAGAGGGGACATTGCACTAAGCAGCAAATCAAAGACACGTCTGTTTCTTAATTTGTAAGAACAATTTATGTGAGAATTGAGGATGCATAAAAGGCAAAGTAATATATTATCTTCACAATCGCTATCTTCTAATAGCCAGAGCTCTGTACAAGTTGTCACTGTTTATAAGGCAGTTAGTGTGATTTTTGTGCTATCGTTTCATATCTTGTTTGTTAATTCGGGTGACATTATTCCATTGCCATAAAATCCGTAAGAAAGAAACATCTTTGATCATCTTTTAAAAAATAAATCTTCTTTTTCACACTCAACTATAATATAGTTGAATGTGGACTATTTTATACACGTAATATGTGTTTATACAGAATAATGTGTATAAAATGTACAATTTGGAAGAAAATCCATTAGTTAGTGCGATCTTCGTCACATTTGTTTTTCGCAGAAAAAATACAACACGATCTTTTTTACGAAAAATAACACTCAAATAAAAATGTGTAAAGAATACAGGTTTTTAACCAGTATCAATGAATTTAAGAGTAATGATTTACGACAAGTAGTTTGGACTAGAAACACAGTTATCTATGATTTGGCAAGTATCAAAGGCTTACTGCCAAGTGAACATTGTTGAATTTTCCTTACGAATTTTTAATTTGTCATTCCCAAACAAAAATAAATTGAATCATGTATGGTATACATGGACCGTTCATAGAAATTACTGGCTGAGTTGGAAGATGAATTTTTATATGACCAACATTTTGTGCAATATTTATACCTATGCTAACCACCCAGCTACCACCAATATTATCTTATTTAGGTTAATTATCTTGTTGTGAAATTTAATTAAAATTAATAAACTTAAAAATAAATTTTATATCATTTAAATAAATTAATTTGAAAAGTAATTTTTTGCAACTCTTGGACTCTTTCAATTGAATTTGTTTGCATTGAAAGTATTATTTGTATAGGTACAATTATCTATAAAAAAATATAAATACAATTCAGATTTCTTATTTGTTTTCTTGGTCCATATTATACAAAATTAGGTATATGTATATGGAAAAATAAATAGCTGTTTTAAAAGCTATTGAATTGATTAATAAAATTGAATTAATTAAATTGCTGAATACTAGGAGGTAAAATCTCAAAAAAATATAAATATCTATTTTCCTCAATGTACTTAAAATCAATGTGTGATTTGGTGAATATAAAATTTCAATTTCCTTTTAAATACTAATGAAATATGTATTAAAATAGCAACAAATAATAAATTAAACAAGGAAACCACAAATACATTTAAAATTAATAATGAACTTACCTCTAAAGCAATAATATCTTTCAGCATATATTTATTCCAGAAGAATCTATCATCCACATATTTCCACCACCTTGTCAAATCACTGATTGGTTTTCCGGTACCTTCTTCTGTTTCCAGTATTTTCTCTATTTCATACTGTCTTTGTAAGCTATTTGTTAAGTCCAATGTCCGACAGTAGTAAAAACTGTCAGAATCATCAAATATCTTGTGTAGTTCATCTGTGAGACGCTTTTCAAACCTTTCATCTAGTTTTACCTCTCGCTGTTTTTTAACTGTTTGTTTAACCTAATAAATTTTTTATTACATATATAATTGAGTTATTTGAAATATCAGATTAAGTAAAGTATTATTTTAAAGTTAAATACCTGAGTAGCAGCTTGTTGCGTTGTAGTTTTTATAGTGTTACTAACATTTTTCACTGCACCCACAGTTTTATTTAAAAATGCAGAATTTTCAAATAATCTCGCACCCATTTTCCTATTAACTGATTTACTTGAACTACTCATAGACGTCGACGAGCCATGTTTCGTGCAGGGGCATAGTTCTAACTCTTGATTTGAAGTCCCCAAATTTAGAAAACATATTGATTTAATTTTGTATATTGTGTGGTGGAAATAAATTTGGCCTACTGGTACACTCTCTCTGATGATCATAAGACGCGGTTCATAGACATTTGAGTGCTCTACTTTTCCTATAATACCTTCAGTAATACCCAAGCACTCTATATCTTCTATATCTGATAGATCCCATGCTAAAATAAAAATATTATTAATTACTGAATGAAGGCTCCTATTAAAAAATACTAAATATATTCTAATGCAAATTAATGATTTCCAGTTTAAGTAATATTTCTAAAACAGTGAAATATAACAATAAATATTTTGTACTTACCTGATCGTACGGAAAATGCTCCATTCACTCGATTCCACCACAGACTTGATTCGTTTCGCACAAATATGTAAAATGTTTCCGATCTAAACACTTCCATTTTTATTTTTTATTTATAATCGACGAATTTTCTGTTAAATTTCATTGTTTTTGTTGTTATCGTATTTCCCCATGTAATTGACGTTTCAGAATGAAAAAGAAGGGGCAGATTAAAATTTTCTGTCTGTTGGTAGTAAAATCCGTTCCTTTTTATGCATACCAAAACTAAGGCAAACTGTCAACACCTACACTCATTGCTAAGCTGTTTATTAAGTATTAAGTTTATTACATCATAAATCTCTAATCTCGAATACTATAAAAATCTTAATAATAAAGTAAGAAAGTAAGCCCTATTATAGTACTTTATGACGATCACAATATTATTTTATCCGTACTGCCCGTAGGCCTATATACCCATCCCACTTCTCTCCCATTCTGTTGTACTCCTCTCACAATTTCCCATCATAAGTCCTCTCCTTATTCACTCCACTTCCATCCACCCGCAATGCATCTGAGACTGATGTAGTAGATGTTCATGGGCTGCGGAGTGCCGTCAGCCCCTTAACATTAGGTGAACCGCATGCTCGGCTTGCCTGCTGTAACTATCAAAAATAATAAAAATATCTGTATAATAATAAACCTCTAGACGAAAAAATAATACAGGTAAACAACTTAACCGTGATTATTTATTTGAAACTAGTAATAATTACGTTTAATCCATAATCTTCCAGGCGAAGCTGTACTCAATGAGTATCATATTATAACCGTTCGCCAACATGTAAAATACAAAATGACGTCGTGTAGCAGGATTGTTATAAAAATAGAAAAATCTTTAAAAAAATCATCTTTTTATAATAATCTGACTTTATAAATATATATACGGTATAGGAACTTAAGTTACTCTGCCTGAAACGAAACGTAATGTTATCGATGAGATGACGCCTACTTGCTAAAAATGTATACGCGTCATGTTGGCACTTCTCATTTAAATAATGCTGGATTTAACTCTACAATCAATTTTATGAATAAAATTTAACATATTTCACTGCACGTTGTGAAAAATGGATTGGCAATTAACGTGTCGAGTATGCCTGGAAACAGGAGATATGGTTTCTTTGTTCGATTGGGACGAGAATAACGATCAATTGAGTGATAAATACACTTATTGCTGTGGCGTGAAGGTATGGAAAAATTACTATACAAAATGGTTGCGATGGCCACCCTATCGAAAATTCATACAATAATGTTGCTATATCGTGATATTTAATGCAATTTCTTGATTTTTTGCTGACATCCCTATTTATTTTTCGTTTATCAAAAACCATTTTTGCGATTGTGTTGTTTATTTTATTTTTCATATTTTAGGTTACAAAAAACGATTCACTGCCGACGCTAATATGCCTTACATGCGTGGATCGTTTAACATTTGCGTATCAGTTTAAACAACAATGCCTTTCTTCGAATAGTACATTGAAAGAATGTTTAGAAGAATTTTTGAAGACTACTTCCTTGACGACAAGCAGTACCGCAGGAGATGGTTCATCACGTATGTAAAATAGTTTATCATTTTCATAACGATCCAAAAACGTTGACCTACTTATTATTTTTGCGCTGTTTTAACTCGTAAAACCCACCAATAACTTTTTATTTACCATATAATTTATATTTGAATAAATTGTTATACTAATTTTCGCTTAATTGCTACATAAATTATTATTATTCAAATTATAGATGCAGAAACTGAGACTATAACAATTAAACAAGAGAATGGTCTATTATTGCAATATGAGCTGCCAGTGGAGCATGATGCCCAAACTCAATGGACGAGGCGCCTCATCAAGACTCAGGATAATGCAGTGGTTATTAAAGCCCCAGGACCTAAGAGACGGGGTCGGCCAAGGAAGTACCCAAATCAACAGGGACAAATTGGTAAGCATCCTTCTGAATAATGCTAAATAGTTGTTTTATGTGGCTTTGATCATGCAGTATAATGTTATATTGCTTTATCAAAGAATTAATGTTGTATCTTAACACTAAGATTTTTTCAAATTGGATCAGTAGCTTCTGAAAACTGCATGTTTGAAAAAACAAACTATCTTTTCATTATTAAAAAAAATGTTTAAATAGCTTCATTAACATGGTTAATGGTATTAGTTATACTATTTATTATGGTCTTCTTTGTTAATTTCAATTAATTTACAAATTTAAATATACATTTCATGCAACAAAGGAGTTTAACAATGCATACTTATGCACAATTGTACACAATTTATTGAACTCTTGCTAAACCAAAAATAGGTCTTGAATTTATCAATCAAGCAAGTTTCTCTTTGAAACAAAATTACAGTAATTTTAACAATAAATCTGACCAAAAGATGTATCACCATACCAACGCAAGAAACCCAAAGAAGAGGCAAAGGAGCCGGAAGCGTTGACAACACTCCTCGCGTCTGGAACTCTGGAGCTGAAACAGGAACCGGAAGATGAGAATGATGAAGGGCTGTTTGAATTGGAAGGTCTGTTATAAGATATCAATTCTTTAAAGAGGCTTTCAATTTATTAACAATGCTAACTAGTTTGTACTCTTTGTTTAACAATGGTTAATGGTTTTTGTAAAATTAAATTTATGCAAGTATTAAACAATTATTTCTATTTTCAAATAAAAATTCTTTATCTAGTAACTTTAAATCTATAGTGATCCCTATGTTCATAATACAAAAAGGAAATGAGTAAATTTGTTAATTATTATGTTAATTTCAATGATGACTTAAAACATTTCCTGTTTCTCTTTTACTCTTAATAATTTTCCTTATGTATTGTGGAATTACCACATGATAATTGATTTAATATTACCTTTATCAAGGTACTGAAATAATTTGCATAACTTGCATGAAATGTGCACCTTGCATTTAGTTTTAATGGTACAGGTGAAAATCAGTGCTGTGAAACATTTTCTTACCAGCAAAAGCTGAGTCTGCTGCCTATTGCCGAAAGATCATAGAAAATGAAAAGAGTAAATGTAACTTTTCTCTGTGACAATATTTTTTTTATTTATTTAAAATATTTTAAAAATCATACAAGGCATAGTACTACTTAGTACTAACCTAAACTCAGCATAAAAATTTATTGTAAATTAAAGATAATTCATTTTTAAATTTCAACAGGAGCAGACTCAGATCCCGACTTTGTGCCTGAAGCTGACGTGGATGAAGCAGCAGATGATCAGGATATACTAGTGGTAAGTGCTTAAATATTTAGTGGATGTTCTCAACTAGCTGTTCGCCCGCGTATATCTCCGTTCCCGTGGGACTTCTGGGATAAAAGCTATCCTGTGTTTTTTGAATAAATTGTGAATTCATTTTCCGGTTTCAAACAATAGTTGTAGAAAATTTCATCCAAATCAGTTAAATGGATTATGAGTAAAGAAGAGACAGACAGAGTAATTTCCTCGCAGCTTCGTTAGCCCTTAGCATAATGTTGTAGAGCCTATGGTCATTAGAGATAATGTAGGATTCCATTGGGAAAGAATTTTTCAAATCGGTCCAGTAGTTTTGGGAGCCTATTCAATTCAAACAAACAAATAAAAAAATTAAATCTTTCCAATATTAGTGTAAATTGCAAAGTTTTATGATAATTTTTTTTTTATAGTATTTTCTTGTATTTGTTTTAACGCGAGTACTTTCTTCATTAAATAAAACACGGTTTAAAGGATTTTAAACGCCGTATTTAATTGTTTTTTCATTTCAGTCTGAGGAGCCCAAGAAACGCGGTCGCCCCAGGAAGATCAAACCGCAGAAGGAGATGAAAGTGAAGGAGGAGGAGGAAGACGTGCTGCTCAAGGAGACGATCCTCGCGTTCTCTGAACCGATCCCGGAGCACGTGCTGAATCCCAAGCCGAAGAAGAAGAAACAACAGCCCAAGAAGAAATATGTTTATGCTAAGACGTGAGTTTGGATTGACGTTTTTGTTTATAGATGCTAACCGCGGCTTCGCACGTAAAATTTGTACACAACGCCATCTAGTATCAAACTAAGCAAAGCTTGTACTATGGTAACTTGATAACTGATAGTTCTACTTAAACATATATATTAATTTTAAATGCATACATACTATACATAGATAAATTAACATGCAGACAGTAGAAAATTACAATGTTCATCACATCATAATTTTCTATACGTCTTCTACCCGGCGCAATAGAACATCGCAAGGAAGAAAGAATTTGTCAAAGCATCATTGATCTTTATTCAAATGAATTAGAGTGATCTTTATTCAAATGAACTTTTTACAAGCTTTTTTTAAAGCAACCTTTTTAGTTTTCTTATTCATCTACAACTTGCTGCTTGCAGCTTCGCACTCAATAAATCCGGAGGTTTTAAATACAAGATCGAATCATCTTGCAGATGGTCTTATCAAATACAAAATAAATGATTTGAATTAATAATATTTTTCTACAAATGATTCCAGGCATGTATGTGAGACGTGCGGCGCGTCGTTCACGTCGAATGCGTCGCTTCAAGCGCATATAAGGCGACACTTGGGTATCAAACCGTTTGTATGCAGGTATTTAGTTTCTTGATGTTTATGTGTTGTATAGTGCGAATATTTTATTCAAAACTTGGCACTCTTTGTAGTTCAATTGTGGCCATGTTACTTTTAAAGATCTTGAAAACAAGCCGTGCCCCCCAATTTCACTTACGTATGTATCCCGATACCATAGGATTTCCGGGTTAAAAGTCAATGTACTTTTTCGGATTTCAAACAAAATTTCTTCCAAAACGGTTCAGTGGTTTAGGTATGAAGAAGAGACAGACATACAGACAGATAGACTTAATTTCGCATTTATAATATTATTCAGAATTATGAAGGATGTATTGATACAAATTAAATTTCAACTTTAATGTATTTATGTGCAAAAAATAAATAAATAAAAAGCTTGATGTATATGCAATGAAACTATAAGATTGTCGAGAGATCAATAACATAATCGCACTATGTATTTCTTAATTTACCAACAAAATTTTATTTCAAATTTATTTTGATACAAACAGAAATTCTTTCTACTAACCCGTTTCTTCAAATTTTTATTTTTCTTTACCATTTTGGAGGCATGGGTGCGGGCGGATTTGATTGATTGTAAAAAATATATTGTCAGATTTAAATTGTAAAATTAATATAAATGAAATAAAAATAAATCGTTATTTATCCCCTGCGCCCATAAAAGCAGGTTTTTGTACCGTACATTTTTATTTTTTACATACAATCACGCACCCGCACCCGTACAAAGTATGTTCTTAAATGGTAATCTTATTAATTTTATTGATTTTAATTCCACTAGCATGTAATTGTGTCAATTATATGTTACGTACATAGGAATTATTATATTAAATATTATATTGTAACGTTTTATAGCGTAAGAGTCAATAAATTGCTTATTTATTTTGGAAAATTTGATCTCCTATGGATACAATAATAATTGAATATTTTACATGCTATAGGGAAGAAAATGATTGTGCAAAACATCTGCTAAAATCAATTACAATGCTTTTTTATTTGTTATCGTCATGATATGAAGCATTTTACATTTTACATAAAAACTATGGTAAAATTTAAAAAATTGAAAAAAATAGATTAGCTCTATTTTGCTGCTATATAAATGAAGTGAATTCACAAAAAGCATACTTTTTTTTGTAAGATCGTTCGTTTAATTCTGTGATATAAATGTATTGAACACAATCAATACCACTCTGTCATATTTTTTGAAGGTAAAAAGATTGTAAAAATTTAATGAAAAAATTATTTCTTTCTTTCATGAAATTGACACAATTCTGTCATGGTGGAAGGGAGAACACCGAGATAATTACAATTTCTTTGACATAACTGAAAACGATTTAATCAAAAAAGCATTGTGTATTGCAAAAAATCATTTAAATTAATTGAATATAAAAAAAATTGTTGCGTAAAAAAAATTACAAACAAAAAAATAAACATCTAGTATATGCGGGTACGCGTGCGTGATGAACATGGAGCTGCGCCGGCACATGTTCCGGCACACCGGCGTGCGCCCCTACAAGTGCCGCGTGTGCGACCGACGCTTCGGAGACTTTGGCAGCCGCCAGAAGCACGAGAGGCGAGTGGCACGAACGATAGCATGAGACCGAAAGATCTAGTTATATTGGACGATGATATATGTAGGGCGATAAATAGACGGTAAAAAGTACATAGGGTTTAGTAATACGGAGTTTTGGGGACTTTGGCAGCCGCCAGAAGCACGAGAGGCGAGTTTGTGTGACGCGATATCGTTCGCGTTCACATGAGATCAAAAGATCTAGTTATTTGAACCGCGACGCACTGAGTTTAGTTATACATATAAGGTGTTTCATAGCTTTTCATTATCTTTTACGTGTTACAGGTACAGTGCACACGTTCTGAATTTTCTGTAAAAATATGAAACGCTAGCTATAAAACACCTTATATTATTAGACACCCTAATGTGTGTGTGTGGGGACGGGGGACGGGACTGCAATCTGTAACGCACCAGGGCGTCGTGACGCATAGTTTTCAGCAATGCCTTTTGGTCTCATGTTAAATATACACACTACACTCACACAACACACTAGACACTAGTACGGTACAAAAACCCGCCGGTCTCCGAAATGGTAACGTATACGTTACCTAATGATTACGTCATATTAGCGTATGCGGCTTCTCGAGTGTGGCCAAGGAAGCTCTCAAACGTCACATGCTGAAACACACGGGGATGAAGCCCTACCAGTGCAAGTATTGCAATAGGAGCTTCGCAGACTGCGGCAGTCGACAGAAACACGAACGGTGAGTTTAATTTTTGACCGGGAACTTATTAGGCCAAACTCGCGCAATGGAAGTATCCACACATAGAGGATCGCCTTGAAGCAGTATTGTATTGTGTTTCGTACAGTGAGTGGCTGCGCCGGAGGTAAGTGTTATTGTAGTGTATGTGAGTGAAAGAGAAGGAAGCATTATGTCATCTCTAGCGCACATGCGGTCGTGGCTCGGTCGGTTTACTGTGAGCGACGGGGTGTGTGCGTCTAAGAGCACATAATATTGAAGGATATACTACGGTTACCAATTTAAATCATCCAAATCCATAAAAAGGTTAGGTGATAGCAAATGTCGACGCAATATGTATTGCATACAACAACATGTACGCTTACGTTGTAAGTGTATGTAATATGTATGTTGAAATATTGATCATTATTATTTCTCTTTCATCTTAGACTGCGTGTGTGTGTGTACCTGGATCAAAAGTAACTTACGTGTAACCCAAGCTATGTGCCAAATTTCATCCAAATCCTCTCGAACAAAATTTTCACCTAATACTGCCAATAAGATTGTTATAAAAGAAATGTTTATCGATTCTTTTATGAGCACGTCGTTATCCTTGCGGCCGTTTTCATTATTCTATCTATTCCTTGTTTTTCTTACTAAAGTTAGACAAATCTATCCATTTGCACTTACTTTGATTTCAATATGCTGTCGACGGATAGCTTTTGTTATGACTTTTGACAATTATATGTCATTTAATCTGAGATTACAATTTATCCATAGTCTTGATCGACGTGTAATATTTTCAACACACACACACATATTTATTTCTCAGAGCGTACAAATAATATATATTGTATACATTAACAGATTGCACATGGGCATCCGGCCGTACCAGTGTTCGCTGTGCGGCAAAGCGTTCACGTACTCGTACGTGCTCGCCAACCATATGCTCACACACACTGGGGAGAAGAAGTACTCGTAAGTAATTTGAGGGTATTTATATAAGAATGAAAGAGAGAAAAAAAAAATTGATAAAAAAAACAGGGCGACATAATGTTAATATAATTATTAACATCAATGAGTACATATTAATATATTCATTGATAGTTAGAAGCGTGGCGCCCGAAAGCCCCAATTTCTCATCTGAATGTAGTAAATGTTGTTATAATTAATGTCGTTAAAAAAACAATGTTTGAAAGATATTTATCTTTCGAATATTGTTTTTCTTTCTACTATTTAGTAAAAACATATATGAAAATAGTGAAATATTTTTCCAAGAGTTTTAATTTGAAAGGTACTTTTTTTTCATTTTTTGATGTAACAGCGGGCAAGAAACTTGTTGACGTGTCGATAGAAATTACTTGTTTGAAAAAATTTAATTCGTCACTCATTTTTTTCCAGCAAATGTTAAATGAGTAATATATATGTGAATTAAAAAACTAATTTTCCAGTTGTGGTCCATGCAACAAGAAGTTCACCAAGGCTCACCACCTCAAGTACCACAACAAGGTGCACCACAAGGAGCTGTACCTGCAGCAGCAGATAGAGCAGGAGGCCAAGAAGATGCGCCAGCAGATCAACGTCAGCAACCTGTCCGGAGTCATCTCGGGGCAGATCGTGGATGGCACTTTACAGCTTATACATGCTACTGAAGGTGCGAGAGTTAAATAATAATAATTAATTAATTTTATTAATCAATGGTAATGTTGTTGTTCCACAATTCTGTCATGTTGTTACAATGTTACAATGAAGGTGTCAGACAAAATGCTGATACCTAAAACAAAAAGAGATGGACACAGTTGATATACAATAAATGCTAGACAATTAATTTGAATTTATTAAAAGTAATAAAGTTAGAAGTAAATAATAATAAATCTATACTAATATTATAAAGAGGAAAACTTTGTTTGTTTGGTTGTAATGAATAGGCTCCGAAACTACAGGACCGATTTGGATGAAATTTTGTACAGAGATACTTTGAGACCCCAGGAATGACATAGGATAGTTTTTATCCCGAAAATCCTACGGGAACGGGATGTATACGCGGGTGAAACTGCGGAGCTCAGCTAGTAAATAA
>LQNK01000712.1:0-10633 GCA_001586405.1 Phoebis sennae
TCCCCAATATATTCAATGTACAAATTTTGACATGCTACGATTTTATTATATGTATTGATTTAGATATCTATTTTTAGGTATCTAAAGTTAATAATTATTGAAAGTATCTCTTTAATGGGGACACCGACATCCATTTTAGAGTTTACTATGTTGCTTAAGGCAGCCTAAAAGTTTTGTTATTTAATCGTCGCTTTACACACACACAACCAAATTTTGGAGATATGAAATTGAATGGACTTCAGGTTTTTTAAAAGGCATCTAATGACGTGCCTTCCTTTACGGCAAACGATTTGAGAGTAAATATTATACGTATAGTATTAACAATCTAGTTAATAAATGGGTCAAAAATTAAAATTAAAGCAGATTGACGATGCAGTCATAAATTTGTGTTGCAACTAAGTGAAGAATTTCTAGCTTATTACAAGCTTAGTACAATTAAGCAAATGGGAGGTAGTCGTAAAATAATGTTAAAAATGTCCTACATAAGTAACTAATGTTACATTACACGGGTGATTTATACAAAACTATATAGTATTTACAATCCAGTTGAGAAATGGGTCAATAATTGACCAAACGATACAGCAGGCGTCGGATTGATCGCCCGGATCGAGGCCGGCGCCTGACCCAAATACTGCATAGACAATATCACCGCGTTTATTGTTCGAATTAAATTTATTCATGAGCTGAAGTAACTATGGATAGAATTGATTCATGGTTTGGAATAATGCCTATTATACTTGGGCTCATTGACCCACTAAAGATTTGTAAAGGTGACCAAGTTGCCCTCAGTCCTGGTTTTTTAAAGATATCTGTTGCTAGGTTCTGTCCAGTGCTTTTTACGTGTAAATTTTGGGTCCATTGATCTTTGAAAACTATCTAAAGAATAACCCCTTTATAAAAAATCCATCAAAATCTGTTCACTAGGTGCGTCGTGTGAGACACACAAACTTTGACATTTATAATATCTTCATCTACGGGGGTTCCAACACCGCCAACTTCCAGATTCCAAAAATCCGAATAATTTTTTTGGATTCCTGGATTCGAACCCGAGACCTTTGATCTGTAGTCAAAAATGCGACCACTAGGCCAACCAAGGCGAGGCAGCCACTTTACTGTACCATGAAATAACATACATACAAAGAAAGAAACATATATTCACATCACACAAGACCATACACAAGATACATTAAAATAGAAACAACAATACAAAAGATAAGAAAAAAAATACTACAAGACAAGACGAAAACAAATTACTAGACTACTATTACGCAGACTACTCAGTCTGCGCTGCGATGTTGAAAGCCATCGCAGCGCTGATTTTCAGTGGGCCCCCGCATCAGACACAATCTTGAGACGAATCTCAAGATTGAATTCGTCCTAAAATACTCAAGGATGGCCAGATTAAATTTGATTCTAAAATACGTGTAGTAGCAACAGATAACGATTCCATGTAACGTTGTATGTCTTTCACCACATAATATTTGTGTTTCTGATATGTTTTCTATAAATAGATCTGCGGCGCACGTCCCTCACCGAAAACATTGACAACAAAACAAAGTGATGTTTACGCACTAACACTTTAATGATGTGTCACGATTTCTACAGTGCTATTTACTTAGCATTTATTAACAGTAGGTAGTTTACTAGTTAGTAGCTTGTTTGTTATTTTGAAGGAAATTTTGCAGATTTGTATCAGGTAACAATCTTGCCGTATCATCGAAATTGATGAATCAAATCCTATTAATGTTATAAATGCGACATTTTTGAAGGTACACAAACATACAAGAATTAAGAAGAGAAAAAGACTTATTGTTATTATTATTTTAAAGAAGTGTTTATTTTTATTTTTTTTTACGTCATCTCTTATGATGTTTATTTCTTGTTATCTTTAATTATAATGTCAATTATTGTAATTGGTTTATGTAAACCGTGTAATTGATTTAAATAAATAAATAAATACATAAAATTATCATTCACGCAAAAACTACCGAACCGATTTTGATGAACCTTGGTATTCATATAGGTAAGAATCCAGAATAATACAGGCTACTTGTAATCTCGAAATTTTCAGGAGTTGCATATGCGGGTGAAACCACGGCGCTTATTTAATAATAATAAATATTCGTGGACATTTCGTAAACACAATCTTCTCTTAAATTAGCTATAGGTATTGCTACGTTTCTAACTAGATAAGTGAACGTTGTTAAAAGCAACAGAGACTTAAACCTTAACACCTTAAAGGCCGGCAACGTTCTCGTGTTGCCTCTAACAACGCGAGCAACTACGGGCGGCGGTGATCACTTCCCAACAGGTGACCCGCCTGCTCGTTTGGCGCTCGCCCTGCTTGGCGATAAAAAAAAGAAGAGTAATTCTGCTGCATAGCATCTTCGTATTAACTTCGTAACAACGTCTCTAAGAAAATTTGTATCACATATTTTTTTTATAACCATGGGTCCAAACATTACGTCCAAAAGATTGAAAGAACATTACGTCCATTGATTGCACAAATTGAATTCGTACCCAGGACATTTGGCTTATTGCAGTATAACGCGTCCAATTAAAATATGACGGCGATATTATTTACATACTCATAGGCTGAGTGATTTATTGTTTTGGCTACTGACACCCGATAACCCGACGAAATTGTAATTTAAAGAGGTATTGATAAACTTTGTGACCGAATTGCGTGCGGTTGGACATATATTTGGTTATGACGTACTTATTATTAGCAATTTTAGTCATATTACTAATATTGCAAATTTGGCTGTCTCGTTGGTCTTGTGGTTGCATCTTTGACTACATACCGAGAGGTATTGAGTTCGATTAATGTGTGGGGCCGAAAAAAAATGTTATTGAGATTTTCTAACAAAAAAAATTAGTAGATAGTAGCCCTAAGTCTGGAAGTTGATTCAAGTTAAATTCGGTGTCCAAATTAAACTCAAGTCGGAATGTTGTCATTAATGTAATAGAGAGAAACGTGAACTTTTAAATTTCCAAGTTTTGTGTATTTCGGGTTAACAGAAGTCCATGTTCAATTCAGATTTCGATCTATTTTTGTACAAAAGATCGCATTTCAATCAATTCCGAAATACCTATTCTTTTTAACCCGACAAAATTTTGTTTGATTGATAGCCATACATTTTTATTATGTATTTTGTCTGTGGCCTTCACAAGTTCAGTTATGATTGAACGATGGATGAATACGAAATTGATATTGTATTTTCCACTCCATATATTTTTGAAATTCATCGTTTTGTAGACTATTAACTAGTGAATATGATATTTTGGTTGCTTTTTTTGCAAATTGGTATGTTATAAGCTCTTTTGAAACGTTACATACGTATTTTTTAATTTAGCACATATATGCAAGGTGTCTACCGAGAACGGGGAAGAAACTAGTTGCTCTTTTTAATATGATTTAGATATACATTATTTATAATAATACAACAAATAAAATGTGTATGATTGAGATTTATATGATTACTGAATACAGCTTTCTTAGACTGTAATAGTACTCGATATAGATGTGCAAATGTCAATGATATTGATATATTACTCGATTGGCGTTTGAAAAGCGAATTCAAACATCGCGACGAATCACTCAAGCCGTCGGACAATTAATCGACAGACTCAATCGTCTCGTCACTTGACCGCAAGTCGAACCATTTGAACTAATTACCACGCATCCCATATGCACGATGGGAATAAATCAGTCGTTCATGGACTGCCGGCGCACGTTGCCGCGTATATCATTCCAAATCACTTTTTCGGCCATGTACGTGTTCCATTTTTAAATTTTAAATTTTGAATTTCGAATTTGACATGTAACCGATTTGTGCTGTGAAAAAAGGTTGGATATAGTGACGGTTGTCGAGTGCTAAGATGGCTAATAAGATGATGGGATACGTTATATGCGGTTACAATTCTATGGATAATTTGACGGTGAGTACATTTGTACTAGGCTAAGCGGTAAATAATGAGCCTTTGAGGGAATATAAAGAGGATAAGATAAAGGAGGTTTTACAATATTGTTCCGTGTAGTATTTTGTGTTTTGTTTATTTTATTGTTAGCGATTATGCCTGAGTCAGCTGGTGATACACAAAACTAACATTGTTTGTTATATTTGTTTTTATTTGAATTCGTTATTTCTGAGAATGCAATCTTAAGATTATTATTATTTATTTTGGGATAATTCATTCTTTTCCAATTAATAATTAATTCACTGTGATAAAAAGCGTAACTTTAGATATTTTTGGGACTTTCGGAAAGAAAGAAAATCTTGCATTATCTAGTGACATTGTATTCATTATAGAATAAATCAAAAAATCCATATCGCTTTATTTTCGGATTAGATAAAAAATAATGTCTTTGGCTAAGCAACATGTCTGAATCCAGATCGAGATTTTTTTAAATTCACGTCTCCACCGGGGATTGAATCTAGTATCTCTAGTTAACCACTACACTTACGAGCTTTTGCCATTAAAATAATATGAAATCTACATAATTGGATTTGCGGCAATATAATAAGGACAAGCTAGTTATACTAAAACTTGACCTTATTTAGAGAGGAAAATAAATACAGGCATAATTTAAATTTAGTTGTACTTAGAATTACCGCAAGTGCATGTTTGTCCAGCTTTGACAGAAGTTATTGTCGATAATTGAGACATTTAAAATAATGTAAAATTACCCAACTAATATTATAAATGCGACAGTTTGTGTTAGATGTTCTCTCCTTCTCTCCGGCAAGGAAATACCTATTGGACAAGAAACGTTAGTCATTTTAATGAATAGAAAATATTTTTATTCATGTAAACTTTTTACAAAGTACTTATGAATAGTCATTTTTTTTAATTTAAATGTATGTATGTAATGTGTTATTAACGTATTGCATGTAAACTGTCTAACGAATTGGTCTTAACTGCGATGTTAGATTAAAGTTTTTTTAATAATTACAAAAACAAACAACCACAATAAATGTACAACGGTGTATTGTAGAACAAGGCCTCTGACCTGTGTCAGAGGAAAGCGAAATATCGATATATTATTTTATAATACGCTATCGTAATTTTTATTAACTGTAACATTTTACGTCGATTCGTAGTAAAATGTTAACAGTAAACAAATCAAAGGTGAGAAGCAATCTCGAGGGAAAATAACAAAAACTGTAATAACCGAGAACAGAATCTTTTCTTGTATCTGCGCTTTCCGGGGCTTTTACGTCTATTGTTTGCGAGGCTGGATGTATAGACAGACGTACTAATTATCTAACGCTTGATAAAATCAGATTTTTTTATGATAGAGCAGGCAAGCGGAGCATGCGGTTCACCTGATGTTAAGTGACTGACTAACACCTACAACGTAGTTGCCCTGCCGGCTTGAAGGAAAGGGAGGGAATAATAAGAGGACAATGATGGGGAATGGGGAGAGGAGTAGAATAGGATAAGAGAGAAATGAGATGGGATATAGGCCTCCGGGCCTCCTTACGTTCCGTGAAATATTGCGTTCGATGCGATGATTTGTGGACGCCTACCGAAGTTTTTATGAAAAACAAAATTACTCGTAAGAATCGAATAGAAAATCTTAAGGCTATTATTATACATCCCTAATGCGATTTAAAATCTATGAAAATCTGGGAATTTCTGAAACACATAAGAAAAGATGAATTTTGTACAGAACATTAACTATTTTTGAAGTTTAGTTTGTCTCCTTCACTTTTATAATAATAGTTTTATATTCCCGGAATAAAGATTATAACTCCTGTGGTATAGTAGGATAGATTAATGGACTCAATTGGTAATCGTTAGTACCCGCATCATTTTTCAATGACCATTAATTGGATCTATGAAGAGGGCTATAAATTGATATCGTTGGTATACCTATCAGAAATTAAATAGAAACATGTATAAGGAAAACATTTTTTAGAATAAAGTGAGACTACCTGATGATGAATTCTGGAAACCGGTTGTAATTAAATAATGTTTTTTAAATAAATAGTGGAAATAGTGTAAAAAAGTCTTTAATTCAATACTTAAAATGCATTTCCACCAAGAAGTCACAATACAATCTATCAATTATAAGGTGAGAATATCAAATCTGTATAAAGATTAGCGTGAAATATATTAGATTTTACCGCTCGGCTACAGCTTCTGGCGATTCCACTGCTGTCGCCGGCTCGATACTCGTCAGTACATTTGTTAAATTCTCATATCGCACCGTGCACCGCGGAAACAAATGTAAGTAGACTTATATTTGTAAGTCTACAACCGCTTGCTGAACCGAATACCGCGCCGCAATTCGTAGTGTAATCAAAATAAAAAATATATATACATGAAATGAAACCACTATAAAAATGAGACGAGTCATCATTTCAGCCTTTAGTAGTCCACTGCTGAACGTAGACCACTTCTAAGGCACGCCACTGAGCTCGATCGTCAGCTCGTTGTCGCCAATTGTAGTCAGCCACCTTACAAAACAAATGACTCGAGTTGTTTTACTTAAATAACCGTTAACATAACAACCAAAACTTAGTTCCGATTGATCATAACCCCTCGTTAATGAAAACGTTTCGTACCTGTTATACTATGACGTCCCGTCGTTTATAGGAACCAGGCCTACTGGCGTAACACTGATCACTTAACTTATGATAACCCTTTGCGCTAGCTTCGTCCATGAACCTAAATTAGTCAGCTAATCAACAGTAGCTAGTATAACGTTAGACTAATGACAGTTTAGTGCCGACATGGAGTTTAACAACCCCGCTTCCGCTCACGCATTTCATGAATTTTGGTCATGTGTAACGGCCGTTTTCAATAATTTATCAAAGATTATAATGTCAGATTAATAACATCTGATTGTCAAAAGTCATAACAAATGCTATCCGTCGATAGCATATTGAAATCAAAGTAAATGCAAATAGATAGATTTTCCTGACTTTAGTAAGCAAAACAACGGATAGATAGAATTTTGAAAACGGCCGTAAGTCAATAAAAACATTAGTCAAGCATTGCCAATGAAAGACCTAGGAAAAATAATTCTGGGAGTTTAATTTTCAAACGTAATGTATGAGTTTTACAGACGTGTCTAAGATTAAAACATTGTAATGAATACGTAACCTTCTGCAAGACATTATTTAGTGTTCACTAGCTGGGTTCCGCGGTTTCACCCGTGTATGTCTGATTTCTCCGTTCCCGTGGAATTTGATCAAAATCATTTCTTAGCGGATGCCTAGGTCATGACTTTCAGCCCGATCCGTCCAGCGGTTTGGGCAGCATTTAAATGAAATAAAATGAAATTACGTTTATGATGATTAGTTGATTTGTTGACTCAGTTTAATTGAGATGCTAGATGTCTTCTTTCTTGGGAATTCATTTTCCTAGGATTTTTAGTAATGTATCGTTCTCAGTGCCCTAAAGTAGACTTATACAATGTTCGGTCATATCGTTATGACTTATCGTGTGTAATGAGGCATGTTACATGCCTATACACTATACAGCAGTGAATCACTTACTGGCGTCTCGGTACGTCATCAATTGTCCCTATTCACATGTTATATTAGGCTGATTAATCGCTGGCTTTGGCGGAAAATGCCGCTTTAATGAGATTGAAATTAATTAGAATAAATTTGTTGTATTGAGTCATATTGCATATTTTGTTATTAAGGTACAGTTTTACGGAAAGTAATGAAATTTATAGAATCTTCTCTTTTTACTTACACTCTTTAAGCTAATCGTTCACAGATCGGTATCGTATGCATCGGATTTATTATTTGCGGTGTGGATCAACGGACCCGCTTGTGTGACTTTCTTTACAAAGAATTGCGTTGCAATTGCCGACCTGTGGACGCTAAGCTTTAATGTTCGCTACGAAATACATTAATAAAAGCATAAATCAAATTCGATACTTATTATTATTGACATCAATATTAAACATAGCTTGTGTTAGTGCGTAGACCTCTAAGGCTTACCCTTTCTCACGTCTTCTGACTTCTCTCATAATGTACAGAAAATGCCCACACATATTTCAGTCTGTTTGTTTTCCTCAAAGCTTGTTTTACAAATACGCGTAGATCTAAATGTAGCACTTTTAAATGTATTATGGAACGTTGATGAAGACTACTACTTGCGTAAAACAAAGATAAAACACATTAAGCCACCACAATTTTCCTGTCGGATAAACGGCTTAAAATTCTTCCCGGTTCAGACAAAGCGTCCCAAAATAACCGCTCTGTTTCATCGATAAATCCACTAAATACGTTCTAGTATCCCGAAATAATTGGATATGAATGAGTTGCGTCACTGTTGTTTTAATCGCTTTTTAAAATTCATTCATTTTTACGCGGACGTCATCAGAAGTGGGATGTGCGTTTATTATACTGTGGTAGGGTTAAAGCGCCATCTGGTAGAAAACTAATGTACTAATTAAGCGTAAAAAAGAAATTAAAATTATCTTTATGCACGTTTACCTCAAAATATTGAAAATTTAAACTTAAATTAACATCCATTAAAATTTACGAGTAAAAAAATAACACTTTTTGTTAAACTCAACTATGATGATTTTTTTGTTATGATGTAGTATTGATATGTATTTTTTATATAGAATAAAAAGCGTGTAGAGTACAGACAGTTATCTAGTAGACGATATTTCGATAAGAGTGTGCTATGTCTACATAGAAAGGATTTAAAGGATAAAATTAAAAGTACCCACTTGAGATTTCTTTCCCTATCCCTTCGTGTTGCGAATAAAGTTGATTTTTTATAATTTCAAATTGTATGTGCTCCTGTCTGTCGTTCTCTGAAAGTAGTGGATTATTGAACTAGAATGTATATTTTTCAAAATTACAAGGACAAAAAATAGTTTTGGACTAAAAAATATTAAAGTTCGATTGTTACGTTCGCAATAATTCTAACGCTTTGATATAATAGTAGTTTTTATGCTTTTAAAGAAGTGTTACCAGAACGAAATAGACAACTGTAGGTCTTCACTTATTATACAAAAAGCTTGAGTGATATGGTTCCTAATGATAAGTGTCTAATTGGAACACAATAAGACTTATAGGTTTATGTGTTGGCCCAGTGTGTTGTAAGAAGCCATACGATCTTACATAAAAGGTTAAACATCTGTTCAACAACTATCTTAAAAAAACGTTACTACAAAATGTTTTTTAGTGGTAGTTTAGAGATAGACACTGCTAAAACACTGTCTAAAGTAAAACATACGACAAGCTTAGACCATTGTTAGACACGTGTTTAAATTATTAGACAATGTTTTACTAAACAGGTGTAATATTAATGTCTAAGTTTTTGTAGCAACGCTTTAACTTTGACTTTGAGAAACTGTTGAGAAAAATCTTATTTACTAACTTCTAGACCTAACTGTTTTATTGCTTATGAATAGGGGTGTAAAAATCTTCTTACTTATGTATTTGATCAACGTTGTATTTATGAGGCTGTAAGTGAATCTTGGCCGATACAAGAACACGTGAACTCTTAACAATTTTGTTTAATTACAATTTATTCTGTAAATATTCCTACTGGATGTTTATTATCAAATATTAATTTCATTCCGTCACACGACTGCAACTAGTTTGCGTAAGTCCGAGTCGTGACTGTCGGATTATCGGTGCCTGAGACGATTGGATTGTATACAAATATTGGATCTTAAATATATCATTGAGCTGCTCAAATAGTTGGACAAGTTATTTTAATCTGTGTTTCTTTATAAGGAAACGTGTAAATGAAAATAACGTTTCTTGAATCACGTAAGGACTGTATTTTCGTTCGTTATGTAGTTTAATTTTGTCGTTTATAGTTTTTTTTAGAATCATAACTTTTTTTTATGCAAAAGTAGCATGCGGGCAAGTGTAGCATACGGTGCACCCGATGTTAAGTGACTGACCGCAGACCATGAACATCTACAACGGCAAAGTGTCGTAGATGCCTTGCCGCTGGTCAAATCGGGCTAAAATTTCACATGCAGGTAGATGTTATGACGTCGATCGTTCTGTTATGACGTAAAAGAATTTGATCAAATACCTAGGAAACGGGTAAAACAGACATCCGCGGATGAAACCGCGGGTCGCAGCTAGTGTAGTAATAAAACTGTGACGTGCTTTTATTATCGAAGCGGTTAGTTCAAACAAATATAATAATCCACCAAATAAAGCCAGCTCTTAGCAGGATATTACATAATCGTCATACGATCAAACACAGGATGTCCTATAGTGGACGTGATCGGCATGACAATCACTTATTAGCAACTAATGTCCTTAAACGACACGTCTTATAACTTATCGTAAGCATGGTCACAAATTATCGAGCAATAGAATAGAATAGTATAGAAAATTTTTATTCAACATAAATTCACAACCAAAATCATTAGACATATATAGATAGATAGATAGATTAGACGTTTTTTTAACGAAGAAAGCTACAAAGCACAGTTGAGAGGGATAAAACATTACATACACAAGAAACAGAAAGATTTTCAATTAAGTAAAATAAAGGACGCAATATATTGTGCAGTGTACTGCATTTCTTGAATGGGTGATGTCTCAGCGTATGTCCTAGTAATTTGATTATGACGCTATATTCTGCAATTACCCTCTGAGGACATGAATCCTTCGCGCCTTAA
>LQNK01000712.1:17932-31558 GCA_001586405.1 Phoebis sennae
CAAAAATAAACGGTTATTTTACTGTAACTTATAGTAGGGTGGCGTTAACTATTCATAAAGGAAGTCATTAACATAGTGGAACAGGATACGATATGTTTACTATGAAACGATTTGCTGATAAGGTATTATGCGACGTGCTTTATCGGATTAGTGGAGGAAGCTGGACATTTTTTCTTTTTCTATTATTATGACCTCATACCTCCCCGGTTCCTAAAGTAAAGCATCTACGTCACTTCTGAGTTTATTTGGTAACTATTTCCAGAGGTGACCGTAACCACATAACATCAGGTGACAAACATACTACGTATCCAAACTATCTGCTTACTTAGCCCACATTGTCCCACTGCTAGGAGAAGACCTTAAAAATAAAGATTTAGAACAGGAAAACTTGGAGGTAGTTCTATATTTTAGTTTCTTATCTTGTCATTGATGTCATGATGTCATTTAGTCCTGAAATAAAGAATTTATTATTATCTATACTAATATTATAAAGAGAAAAGATTTGTTTGTATTTTGTATTGAATATGCTCCCGAAACTACAGGACCGATTTGGATGAAATTTTGTACAGAGATTCTTTAAAACCCCAGGAATGACATAGGATAGTTTTTATCCCGAAATCCTATGGGATCGGGATATATACGCGGGTTAAACCGCGGAGCTCAGCTAGTAATTTATAACATTGTGGTGTTCTGTCATCTCAGTAACAAACTAATCTGTCCCACCAGCGGATGTTTACGAATATCTCGGTGTTCATTGTAATCGTCAAGGCGTTCCCACGCGTCTGTTACACTAATTGAAGTTGAATCATACCGTCTACAGTTTTAAATGCTGCGGTATGTTGAGGAGTCAATTGGTGAAATCGATTACAAGGTTCATGAGGGGTTTTGATGAGCTTATGTTTGAGTTTAGCGGTGTGGATGTAGATTGTTCAGATCTGGACGAGAGGATGGCAACTGAATTTAGCACAGTTCTAAAGTTCGCCCGCGACTACGATAGCATGGATCGACATTAAATGATTTAGATGAACTGAACTGACTGGTATTATGTTATAGTTAAGTCCAATTTAATTTCAATCTTTTCAGCTGTTATGAATTGAATAATTGGATCAAATTAAGCACTTAATTAAAAAGTATAAAATAAATAATATACATCACTACATAGTATAAAACAAAGTCGCTTTTTCTGTCATGTGTCATGTTGTATGTCCCTATGAACGCTCAAATCTTTAAAACTACGCAACGGATTTTGATGCGGTTTTTTTTAATAGATAGAGTAACTCATGAGGAAGGTTTTTATGTATAATATCATCCATTAAACCCGTGCGAAGCCGGGGCGGGTCGCTAGTATACACATAAAAATTACTTTAACCGATACGATCGGTCGATCACTAAACTAAAGAATATAGTAATATGAAAGTGAGAGACGAGAAGCCTAAATTAGATAGACCTAGTACTTTGCCACGTGGTCGCCCCCTCCCTATTGACATCTACGAGTATTTTAACGTTCCAAGTAAAATCAGAAATTAAAGAGACTCGAATGTAAAGTCAAAGTCAAAACGTTTATTTTCCAAATTGGCCTCTTTCGAGGCGCTTTTAGAACGTCATATACATTTTTTTTTATTTACCACCGATTCGGAAGACTGTTTCTACCGAAAAGAACCGGCAAGAAACTCGAATAGTTGATCTTTTCAAAAAGTTTCAATACAATGTGGCAACTTAATAGCAACTGTCCTGCTATTGTTATGGAGACCATCCGTTGATTTTTGTCATCATGTATTCATTAATACTATAATACAACTTCTGAACTATAACAAAACTCTTGAAGTTAGTGATGTTTAATTCTGTTACGTTCCGTCAAAGTGACAGACAAAGCCATGAACCGCAACCAACAATACAGTTTTATAATGTGCGATAACTGTTAGGTAATTCGAGTATTGTACGTAGGTTATACCGCGGGTCACAGACCGGCGACCGTGGACCGTTACGTAGTGAATAACGAACTGGAGCGGGTATTGTTGTGTGTATTGTTAGGACTGGAGGAACTGTATTAGATTTTGTATGAATAAGGAGTAGATGAGAACATAAAGGAACTAATAATTACCATTTATTAATAACTAGTTGTGCTCCGCGGTTTCACTCGCGTATATAAATAAATTAATATATAAATTATCGCCAACTCGTGTGCCCCCCTTATACCATAAAAAAAAATAAAAAAAGAAATGTAGTTAATTTCACGAATGCAGAAGTGATCTAAGGTATCCGTATAATATGCTTTGTTTATATTAACAATGTTACGCCTCAACACAACAGCCTTGGACCACCTGACGGGGCCTTCAAACTCCGACGAATCGTTTCCTCGAAGAGCAAATTGTTCAATTACAAGTGCACCAGGAATTAAATAATGGCAGAAATTGCGGGCTAATTGGTGTGGCGACGTTTTCGTTTTACCAGAATGTTCTGGATGGAAACATAATATATTCTGGGACATTTTATTTTTATTTTATTTATTTATTTAAGTTTTATGAATTTTACAGAATTTTTGAAGATTTTTTTTTATATACAGTAAAACCCTATTGGGTTTGTCACCATATAGATTCGCTAAAATAAACATATTTGTGGGTAATCCTACATCAGAACACATTCCATGCGTCTGCTAAAGGTCTGTTCACAACGATCGGATATAATAATAAATTTTATGATAATTTATTATAGATTGAGACTTTGAAATATATGCTTTTTTAATTCACTTTTTATATTTGTTTTTGTTATTTTGTTTCTTAAGTTAGAAGGTATATTGTTTATTAACGTAGGTACTATATACGCTAGTGTTCGTCTTCCGTAAAGATTTTTGTACATAGGTATATCTAACTTATTTAGTTTAATATTTCTTGTATCATAATTGTGTTTTTTTCTCTTTTGAAGATCGGTGTTATGATAGTTCTCTAATAGTATGTGAAAATTAATTTTTTCATGTATGGGTAAAACTTTGCAATGATCGTATAATTTACGTACATCACCCTTGAGGTTTAGTTTGATTTTGTTAGGAATTATGGTTTTAAGAAGTCTCGTTTGCAGATTTCCAATTTTATCAATCAATGTTTTAAAAGTCCTACCATAGCTTGTAATTCCGTAGTTAATTATTCCTTCTACTAGTGATTTGTAAAGTGTAAGAAGTATGTGATATGGTACTCGGTATTTTATTATGTAGAATTTATTGAGAATTACGCGGAGTTTTCCACATATTTGTTCTATGTGGTATCTCCAGCTGAGCCTATTGTCCATTTAACACAACTAAATATTTTAAATATTCCTGGACATTTAACACAACGTCCAGGAATATACTATAGATAGTTAAACACCCAGACAGTAGAAAAAAACAGTGTTTATCACATCATAATTATCTACTTGTGGGGATTGAAACCCACACCCTCCGCGACCATTGTTGTTTCCACTGCGCCAATGGGGTCGTCCTATAGATTACTATCTGATCCGCGCGGCTTCGCTCCCGTAGCATATATGTATAGCCTATGTTACTGTGGTTAATATAGCTTTTGAATGGTGAAAGAATTTTTTAAATCGGTCCAGTAGTTTTTGAGACTATTCATTACAATCAACCAGACAAAGTTTGTACTTTTATAATATTATTGTAGAAAATAGTGTCTTGTAGTTATATCTCAAGTGTCTAAGATAAAATGCTAAGCTTTATTTCTATAAATTGAAATTTTGTTTCAATGTATTTGAGACTGATACATTTTATGTTCAATTCATGAAGATAATATAAATGTATCAGACAATCTATATCAGGGCTTATGATTAAAACCATTGTCTGCACATTGTCTAGTTCTAAGGTGTGACCGATATCCAGCCTCCATAGTAACAAGATAAAATAAAACCTCTCTCGAAATACTAGCGGTATACGATAACTATCAAATTCGAGCATTTAATTACAAGTAATACAGCGGCAGAGCACCCATTAAGCGTTTACTGCTCTCTCTAATTGGTCTGGACAGGAAGCGTTCTCACTGTGGCTATCCTAACTGCTTATGTAATATAGGCGTGCACTAAATGGTCGTTGTTTAGAACTAATGGCGAAGGAATGCTATAGTCATTTGAAAATAGAACAAGTTACAATATAGACAATTTTTTATCACGTGTTTGAATCACGCAGTGTAAGGAGATTGACATTTTATACAGTTCTCTCTAATTTTATTGGACAGGTAGTGTTCTCACTGAGGCTATCATAACTGCTTATGTAATATAGACATGGACTAAATGCTCATTATTTGAACTAATGGCAAAGGAATGGTATAGTAATTTGAAAATAGAACAAGTTACATATAGAGAATGTTTTATCAAGTATTTGTATCACACAGAGTGTAAGGAGGTTGACATTCCGTACAGTTCTCTCTAATTTTACGGGACAGGTAGTGCACTCACTGAGGCTATCCTAACTGCTTATGTAATATAGGCGTGCACTAAATGGTCCTTGTTTATAACTAATGGCAAAGGAATGCTATAGTCATTTGAAAATAGAACAAGATACATATAGACAATGTTTTATCATGTACGTATTTGTATCAAGCAGATGTATTGGAGGTTGACATTTTTTAAGTTCTCTCTAATTTTACTGGACAGGAAGCGTTCTCACTGAGGCTCTTCTAACTGCTTATGTAATATAGGCATGGACTAAATGGTCGTTGTTTAGAACTAATGGCAAAGGAATGCTATAGTCATTTGAAAATAGAACAAGTTTATGATACAGGCAATATTTTATCTCGTATTTTGTATCACGCTGGTGAGTGTGAGGAGGTTGACATTTTACACAGTTGTCTCTAACATATTGGACAGGTATTCTCGATTTTGCCTGCGAATTAATTGTAAAGGTATTCTATAGTCATTTCAAAATAGAATGTCTTTAAGTACTAGATAACCTTTACTATGAATTAATATCATGTAGAAATGTAATGTGTGTAAAAGGTTGATATTTTTCCTTTCTAATTTTACTGGACAGGTAGCGTTCTCAGTACTATACTGTGAATGTCTTTCGTCGTTGTCGTTGTTTAGAGTTGTAAAGGGATGCTTGAGTCATTTGAATAAAATAATGACTAGGTATTTCTCATACCTTTAGTACAAAACAACCTTAAACGTATTTATACCATGCAGAGGTATATGTGTAAGGCCGGCCTCACACATGCTGAATGTCTGTCTGAATTCAGGACCTGATTTCAGATCCTTACAGGTCGATCTAAGAAATTCAGAATCTGAAAAAATCAGGATGTGTGTGGAGCAAGCCGATATTGTATGTTATACTGACCTTTCTAAATTAAAGATCTTAATTCAGATTCCGAAAATTCAACACGTGTGTGGCCGGCCTAAGGAATGACATTTTTTAAAGTCCTATCTTATTGGACTGGATAAAAAGATTTTTTACATCATAGATAGACCAATTTATAAATAGGTCATTATATATTAGTGTTCTTTATGAAAAACTTATTCAGCTTAGTACAGGTTGTATTCATTTTCCAAATATTTCGGTTGTTGTAAATAATTTTGTGTTTCGTTAAACGAACTGACGGTGTTAATAAATTATATTTTGTTTATATTTAGTGAGTTGCTTGACGCTTTCTATTTATTTATATATCATCGATAAACTAAATAAGCAGTACATTCAAAAATATCTCATTCGCTTTTGAAATTTTCATTGGACGCAAAAAACATAAATTAAAATTGATAAACACAAAATCCAAGCTACAATTTGTGTATATAAAACACGGCTGTCATAAAACAAGCGGACGCCCTGTCATTTATTACGTTTCTAATATAGGGCTCCGAAAATAACATGGGGGAGAGCGCGTGCGCAGGCTAACGATCAGTCATGGTTTAGCCGTTGGACGAACACGACGATTCGAACGCTCTTTAATTAAAAATTGTTTTGCAACCTTCGCGGATGTTTAAAGGTTAATAATACTGGCCGGAAATAAATGTTGTAATTACGAAAAATGGAGAGATTTTAAAATTTTTGAATTTCAAACTTAGTTTCGATGATGTGATGGGAGAGACAAAAGTGGAGTAAACTGTTGTAAGTGATTTTAAAAAGGGAATATGTTGTGTGCAACGAACGGCGCGGTAGCAGCAATGGATAGGGCGTATATGTCACTGCGCGCGCGCAAGCCTCAAGTTACTACAACGGTAGGTTACTACGCCCAGCCTTATTTATATATGTTTTTGGTGCTCTGTGTGTCTATCTCTTTCTCTTATCAGAAAGGTAATTTGCTAAATATTTAAAGGATTTTTTGGTGAAAAATTTTAGAGATTGCAGATAAAACTTAATATTTTCTAACAGATTAAGACTTATGTAGATTATTTCTTAATTAAAAAAATTCATGGCGTTTCGTGATGTGTAGAACCACTGTGGCTTTTTTTTCAAGCGCTTAAAAAATGAACAATCTTAGCGCGTTTATTGATTGGAATCCGGTAAAATGTTAATTGATCTGAGTCGTGGTATGCGATCGATTACACAACTATATTATTAAACCGATCACACACATGTCTAGCATGACTGTCTTTTATTGCAGTGCTTAACTTACGGCTGATGTTTATAATCTATCCTAATCCAAAAACGCAATCATAGATTGATCTAGCAGTCCATTTTCCAATCGATTGGTTACTGTGAAGTTATCTAAGGTTTCGTTTTTTGGATTAGGAATAATTATTATATTGAGTGTTAGTAGTTAGGTTTCAGTGAACTATAGAATTTGGTTAAACAGTTGACGTGTGTTTCCCAATGAGAAAAAATTACTTTACAGATCAATTCATTTAAAATTTATTTAGTTACCTAACAATGATTTTGCAAAAACAAAATATGGAAGAGATAATTACCATATTTCTCTTTAATATTTTTTAGATTAGTCCTATTAGAGTCTTATTCCTCTCGTATAAAGTCCTAACGCCCTGTCCAAAGAGGCGTTTATTGTAACTGTGTCACGTATGACTAATGTAATGCATCATCAATGTTTTACTGAAATGCAATGCGTTCTAGATGTTGTTTCTAAGAGTTCAACGATGTATATTAGACTATATCCTAGGAGCAGCGCTCTTTTAAAGATTTTTTGGTAGTGACTTCTTGATGAAAATTTATTTTAAGTATTGAATTACGCTATTTATTAGTTAATTTTATTACAATCGTTTTCAAAAATTACTAACCTGATGATAAAATTTCCATTTTATTAATAAATAGTGGAAATAGTGTAAAAAAGTCTTTCAATATTTCTTATAATATCTTTTCATTAGAGTTTGTGGAAACCACGTGGGGAGTTATTACTTTTAGTAATGCAGCAATGTTTTCGAATATCCTTTTCCTATTCAAACCTTATATATTTGTGACAAGTTCTTCATTGAGTGTACTTTCTTCTTATATATAACTAGCTTGATATAATGTAAATAAGTTAATAAGTTCAGCTGGTGTAAGTTTTGAAATATTCATATGTTAAATACCTTTCCTTCTTCCTATCATAAATTATTTACTTCATATAAAAGGTAAAATTGTGTGTTATTAGTAAAATATTAGTCGTGATTTTCATCAACTGGCTTTAACAGCTTCTGTTACGGATAGTTGTTTATAATAAAATCCGTAACAACGGAAACGTTATGTTTTACGGCCAGTATTTATGTCCGTATTGCGCTGGGCTTTGTTTAAACGTTTAGTATTATGTATGTTGCGATTGGTAAGGTTTTATATTTAGTTTGAGGTTAGATAGTTATCGATGGATTGTTGATCGATGTCTCGGTTATACACTTTGTTAGTCATTTATTAGTAGAAAATATTTTTAATAAGATTTTATTTGCTAATTAGTCATTTTGTCCACATATTTAAAGATATTTATTATTAACAAAACTTCTTGTGACTGTTGCAATTTTCACATTCAGGACAATAATACGTTTCAAGAACTGTATCTTAGATTTGAAAAGAATAATTTTTAAATGATTTTTTTTAATATGGAAAGTACTCGCTTTAAAAGAAACACAAGAAATTATTTTATCTTAGTCTTTATAGATTTGGTTAATTTTATGAAAATTTAAACCAATTAAAATAATTTTTAAAAGCGGTCGATAAATGCTGGAGATACGGTAACATACATAAAAAATACGGTCGAATTGCGAACCTCCTCCTTTTTTGAAAGTCGCTTAAAAAAATAGCTTCTTTACAAGAGGACTTAAGTATATATGTTTAAAGTTATTTTGGCTTGCGATTAAAATGTCGTGTAAGCACACCGCATCAATCATGTGGGTGCGTCAAAACAAGCGCTGGAATATTTTTAGTCTGTACGTAAATATTACATTGATTGATTTATTTTCTATACTCGTGTTATCCTTTGATTATGTAAGCGAGATTGGGTGATGTCAAATATTATAGGCGAGTGAATATGTTATCAGTATGGTGTACAGTACCAACGCTTTTATGATTATTTTCTACTAGCTTTTTTCCGCAGTTTTGCTTCTATTAATTCGGGGTCAGATCAATAAATTAATAAATCCCTATCACAACATTCGGTGAATAACAGCATGCCTGCTATAACATAAAAAAAACTTATCTGTATATGAAATGCCATCAAAATCTGTTCAGTAGTTGCGGCGTAATACACAAAAAACCGAATATTCAGATTTTCAATGTTAGTAGGAAAACCAAAAAACCTTGATATTATTTGAAGGTTATTAAAGCACCAGTATTGTACTCTACATAGTACTCGAAGTTTCCTTCAACAGAGCATCGAACCCAGGCCGTAATCGCTGGTGTAGGGGTGCGCACCTGCCGTGACCGTCGCAGGTGTGTAGCCACCTGATGTGTAACGACCCTTATTGTTGACGTGAGACTTAAAGTTTACTCGAATTGTATTTGGAATTAAATTTTTGGATAATGTTATTTTTCACTTCTAATACTAGGAGTGTAATTAACATTATATCTAAAAAATTAATTAAGAATAAAGAAAATATATTTATTACTCAAAAAAAAAAAATCAAACTTAAGGTAAAAAGAAAATCAAAATAAATATGTATATAATTTACAAAGATTGCCAAATTGGAGCCCACTCAGTTTTTGTTATGTTGCCTTCACAACATAATACCTACAGATTTTCGCGCCGCAATTCGAGTCACTGTTAGCTGTGGTTGAGCGGTAAGGCTTTTATTCTATTCTGTAAAAAAACAAGCAGTCCTAAACGCTGCCTAATTTTACACGTTATTCAGATATATGTATTGGCAAAATAAACAAACAAAACAATCATATTATATAATAGCTCGATTAAAGAAAACGTAAAATAATGTTTCTTCCAATACTCTACAGGATAAAACCAACGTGAATAAAAAATTAAAACAAATACTCGAACGTTAAGACATCGGATGATTTTGTCTGTCTCTTTGTCTTGCTCAAAGCTATCAGTATAATGTGCTATATTGTTCAGTGAATGCCTTTGTGCCAGTGAATTGATCTTGAACAAAAGGAGTGTTTGAAAAGAATATATTATGTGATGTTTAGTATTCATGGGGGTTAGGTGGAGTGGGGGAAGGGATGGGTAGTTTGGATACGGTAGTAATGAGGCTGTGTGATTTATGGTTAAGTAGAGAGTAATCTCTGTATAGAGTAAAGAGTGAGCTTAAAATTCCTCGAACTGATTGGCCCAGTGGATGTGGCAATGGTTTTAAAATGGGTTCGATCCCCACGAGTAGGAAATTATGATGTAATGAACATTGTATATTTCTACTGTCAGGGTATTTTGTATCTATAGTTTGTATGTATTTACAATAAAAGTATGTTTAAGTGATGATGTGCTCTGCTTAGTTTGGGACTAGATGGCGTAGTGTTACATGTCCCTGAATATTTTTTATTATTTTTAATTTTTAAATTATAAGGAAATCGTATATTGATAGAATATTCCCGGTAAATGTTTGAGTAATTATTTGGTTTTCATAGTTTGCTAAGTTTTGAACTAGATGGCGTTGTAAATATTTTGTAAATACTAGTAATTTAAAATAACTACTATATACTAAACAATTTACAATAATTAAATCCAACGATATTTGATCTTTCAGACTTCCTCCATTCAGCCCTTTATTCTTGCATTACATAACCATTACAAACCTTACAAAAAACCTTTTATTTTTAAAGTAATGGATACGTGTCTTTTGGGGTAAGGTTCTATTCTATTTCACTTGTATTCACGCAAGTACCTTCAAAAGGGTTTACTTTTAATTACAATAGTGTATTTGCGTCAATGCACGTGTTGAGCGTATGAATGGTATTATCTATCAATAACAAGTAGTAGTAACAAGTGCCCTCTTGAAAACACCTTTTTAATACTTATTAGACTTGCTTCGTTCGCCATTATGATTTTCTGATTAACTATGCAAACCTGGTACAACTGATGTAATCCACATTATTCACGTTTTATTGCTTACCATCTATTTTTTAAATGATTTTGTTTATACTGGTCCTTCAATATTGACATAACTAAAACTTGAATAACAGGCGATCTATGTAATATACTTATAACATCTAAATACTATGAATATTTGCGAATGTTATGTCGTAATGTGCATGAAACTGACTGTGGCAGCACTGAAAGATACATAAGCATAACTTAGTTATAGGTTTAGTGATAAATATATATATTTATGTCATATTGTATGTATGTTAGTCTGCAGTGTATTTATTGTATACATGACATGGGTGTATATAGTTTCTTAATGAAATGAAGTACCTGATAGAAGATGAGCAACCCCAAAACCTAAATGAGTTCAAAATTAAACCATCAATTAAATGTTAAGATAAGAGAAGAATTCTGCAAACCTATTAATTTTTAAACTCCAAGTTCGAGAAGCAGTCTTTTTTGTTTTTTCAATCAAATATTTTATTTTTCACTCATAATCAGTTTCACTATCTGATATGTATCTAAATTTATACCCTTGTTACATAAATCAACGGATTCTAAGGTGAATTCCACAGTCAATTCAGAATGGTCTGTAATGATTGAATTTGTAGAACTCAGTAGTTTGTTGTACGGAAATATAACGAACTATACAAAAACCCTAGTCACTAAAACGGTTGTACCAGTTGAATTAGAACCGGGAAGTGATTAAGATGAATCAATACCGCGAAGACGTAGACTTCCTGCTCTTACTGGGAGATAATTAAATCTGAACGATCCCTCATTGGCTGATAAAATGGTGCACCCGTTGATTAAGTTATCTAGGAATTGAGCAGTGAAGGATTATCGTTCTTAATATAAATGCATTGATAAGAGAGAATCTTTAGAACAAGTTAAATAACTGTTGTTTTAATTGACGATTTACCATGACTTTTTTTACCTATTAGATAGATAGAGAGATAATTTCAATCACATTACACACAAAAAGAAAATTTTACACAAAATAGAATAGGTAAAAAGTTAATAGTATAAAAGTTGTAAGAGGGGATCATGTTCTATGAAAAAGCATACAATGCCAATTGACCAAGACGCTGGTATTCTGCTATTAAACATCTAAATTAATATTCAGAACTGTATCCGTTTATAATTTACTAATCGCATAACTTTATTTGTTACAGGTATGAATCAAATTATATTCACGTTGTTGGTAAGATGGTTTAAATCTGAAACTGATCTAAAAAATATATTACCATTATAATATAATCTGAGTGCCGTCTCCCATGAACTACTTTAGTACCCTGAGTGCAGTTAAATTGCTTATGCTTTATTGCGCTTATGAACTGGATGGCAAGAAGGCAAAAGATTGATGAAGGACAAAATACTACAAAATGGTATATGGAGTATAAAAGTCTCGAAGCCTGCATTGACGAATTAAACGATGAGTTTCCATCTAGTAGGTAAAAATCTTAAGAAAAGATGGTATATTTTTGATTTTGGGTTAATTGAGGACGATTACATATAAAGTCTAAACTATATGTTTTATCCTATAATCACACGATAAGAAGATCGTCTGGATTACAGTAGTGATTGCATGTTACGATACGTTTATGATAAACAAGAAGTTGGAACAAAGGTGTAAACTTCATAGATCATGAAGAAACATGATAGATCGCTAAAAACAGTTTTTTAAACATTTCCTCGTGTTTGTTCTTACGCAAATATTATCTGATTTTATGGACGTTCTCAAAGTAATTATTATTTCAGAGCAAGCTTTTTTTAATGAAATATGAAGGATATTTTATGATCTTCAATCACCAATACAGTATCAGCGCAACAATAGTAGACAAATTTAGGATAACATTAGAAATCGGCACTTATTTTGTTTTAATTCGGTTGTCAGAATACCGGTGTCACGGTTTTTTTTAATATCAAAAAAATTTTTTTAAAACAAAAAGATACATAATAGGTACAGGACAGTACCCAACAACCACTAAGGTGCTGGAATTATCGATATTATTATACTGTAAATAACTAGAATCTTCCTTGACATTGAAAAAAAAACCAAGCTCTCTAACTCGATACATTTTTTTGCATTCACCGCATCAATTTTATTATTTCTTTCGCATAAAATCTACATTTACAAATGGAATAATTGCTATCATGGCTATTGCAATTGAAACTCATGTCATTAGCTTGCATTCTCAGTAATTCTATACTTTAATTGATTCTCACAAAGAGCAATTACCGTTAGATTGAGAATTACTTTCAGAATATTGTATTCAGATTTCAACGTTTTTCTTCATTCTTTTTTGCATCTTTTAACCTGCAAACCGTTTTTACATAGTATATTTAATTAAAAAACCCGTATAACGAAGTGCCCCTTATCAACTACCCCATATTTTTTTTGTTTTTAGTAAATACTAGCTGATCCGCGCGGCTTCGCTATCGTAGCAAACTGTATATATAGCCTATATACACGTGGCGAATGTAGTTTTTGAATGGTGAAAGAACTTTTAAAAATCGGTCCAGTAGTTTTTGAGCCTATTTAATACAACCAAACAAACAAAAGTTTTCTTCTTTATAATATTAGTGTAGATTGGTTGTTATGGCAGCAATATAAATACATAAGTTGTGAAAAGATCAACTACTCGAGTTTCTTGCCGGTTCTTCTCGGTAGATACAGGCTTCGGAATCGGTGGTAAATAAAAAAATATTATTTATGTAATATATGACGTTCTAAAAGCGCCTCGAAAGAAGCCAATTTGGAAAAACTCTTTGACTTCGAAAATATCAGATTTATAACTATCACTGCTTATGATATACAGCGTAGCGGCATATCATATATGGGAGTATACCAATTACATCGAACCGTACCGTCTACCGTCTTGTTTGATCCGGATTATCTTATCATGTGTCAGTGACCGATCGGCCTTCCGAGTCCCTTTTGTTGTGCTTGTTAGCTGGTTGCGAGCGTTTTGTTTGGAGTACTGTAAATTTATGTTACACTAGCTGCGCCCTGTGGTTTACTGCGTATAACTGTTTTCCCCGTTCCTGTGGGATTTAAAAAATTCTTAGCGGATGCCTACGTCAAAACATCTACCTGCATGCTAAATTTTAGCCTGATCCGTCGAGTGATTTCGGCTGTTCGTTGATAGATCACAGTGTCATGTCAGTCAGTATCATCTGAGTAATATACAGGATGTCC
>LQNK01000712.1:39751-63840 GCA_001586405.1 Phoebis sennae
CGACCTGAGGTTTGTTGACGACCCTTTGCGGCAGTGGATATAGCAATGGTCTATTACGCCGAAGGGTGTGGGTTCGATCCCCAGGCAGGGAAAATATGATAAACATTGTGTTTTTTACTGGGTGTGCATTTATCTATAGTATGAATTTCCAAAAAAAGTATGTTTGACTATCAGTTTCTATAGTACAAGCTTTGCTTTGAGGTAGTGTAAACTGCCCCAAGTTAGTGTAACTTTTCGCGTTCAGATAAACACATGCTTCCGTTTTATAATATTAGTATAGATACTTTTCTCTTTTGTCAAATACTAATTTCCAGGGTGTCACGACGCACAGTTTGGGTACCTCTGATCTTGTGTATTGAATTATCTATCTCTCATTAAAGCGTGTATATCAGAAGTAAAAATATATAACAGTTCCAATAATAATCTTTAAGAAACAACATGTATAATAATAAGAATGTATAATTGTATAGTATTTTATTGTAAGCATTCAATGCACAATACAAAGTACAACGCACTCATTTCCGATGTGTTTCCGTGGTGAGCATTAAATATATTAAGTCAAGCCTTTCCTTATTACCGTATTATAAATGATCAATAATTAAAAACAATTCTTGTATACATTTTATAATCTAGAACGTGACGTCGATTTTTTATTTTGGTGTTGAAAACGGATATCGAATTCTTTCGTATTATCGTTATTCTTATTATTGCGCTATTTTCCAGTCCAGAGGTTTTTCTATCCGCGACGTACTAACGAGTTTAGTTATATGTTTAGATGCCATAAGTGTCGACGGGGGAGGGTTCAAATTTCAAATAGGAGTAAGAGGACAGATAATTAATCGGCGCTCCTCTATACTTCCTGCGACGCACAGTTTGGGAACCTCTAGTCACTCTTACTCATACGTAAATGATAAGCGCGATAAGCAACGTAGGGCATAGTCTGTGTCTTGGTGGGTAACCGTCTAGCGCCATGAATTGTATGTCCCTATGCTTAGAGTAAGAAATTTTCTGTTTCAATCACGCAGCAGTATAGAGCAAGTACAAAAATAAATCAAAGATCCACAGGAGGCTCGAAATGTCTTTACGCCAGTTGACCAGGGAACACATATTTACAAGACTTCCTTAGAATAGATTTACATGTCCAATTTGGCATCGAATGACACGAATGAGAGAAGCAAGCAAAACGTTCGTAGAATCATCAGTCAGCAGTAAGCTAAGTATCATTTGACACCAATACCCGTGTGTTTGCGGTATCATCACTCTCTCGCTCTCTGTGATGCTTCACAGACCTATAATAATCATTATTTTTTATTAATTTCTTTTTTTTTTTCGAAGATTTGCGCGTTTAAGCAAACTTTAGTGTAGATGTATTTAGCAATGTTTGGACTTGCCTTGAAATAAATTAACGAGCGCACGCTTTATTGCAGTTTTATGCGACCATAGATCAGTGCTTTCTCCCGCGGTTGATAGAACCGCTGCCAAAAAGAATAACTTTTTACTTGTTTTTCTTCTTGTCTGTGGTCATTTATTTGCGGCAAAGCCAATGCACTTTGAAAACAAAGCTGGATAACATAACGCCGTCTAGTCTTAAACTAAGCAAAGTTTGTAATTGTTGGGATCGGTTATTTTAATAACAATGGAGCAAGATCTCTTTTAGAACTTATTATTGAACACTTCTTCCTAGCAGATATAAAAGCAAAGAGAGCAAAGGCGTGGAATCTGACAGATAACACAAAAATTACACAGAGTGTATACAACGCAATATAAATTATGTTACCTACAATATAATATCAATAGTAATATTATATATTCATACTTGTATGAAGAGAGGATTAATGATGGGAAATTTGGAAAGGAGTAAAACAGAATGAGAGTGGAATGGGATGGTAATACAGACCTCCGGGCACCCGCTCACCGTACGAAACACAGCGCAACACTGCTTCACGCCGATCTTCTGCTGGGGTGGTGGTAATTACACCAGTGCGAGCTTGGCCCAATCGTGCAATGCTCGGCTCCCACTCTTTTAAATTACTTAAAAGATTTTCATATACTAAAAAGGTTATATTTTTTAAAATATCTCTTAGAATTACATAGTAACTAATGAGTTAGATAAACATTTACAACGTTGTTAAAAGGAGAAACGACAATATTATATCATTCCTTACATAGTAGATAACATAAAACGTTATATTTATGGCATTTCTTTCGAGAATGCCGTAATAAAGTTATTTTAGTATTGCGAAACGATTTAAACAATGTTTTGTTTTATATTTTTTATAATAAACTAGCGTCTTCCCGCAGCTTCGATCTATGCCTTTATGTATTTTCAATTTAATAAGATTTTGCATAGATTTTGTATAGATTTCAACAAAAATGAAATAAAAGTTATTTTCTACTTTTACTTTTTAGTGTCCTTAGAAGGGTAATCACAAGATCTAGTCACAATTCAGTTGATATTTATACCATTAAACCTTAACCGTAGAGCCTATACCGTCGATTTTCGAGGAGTTCCCTGGAATATCTTCCACATGGATGATCAGACTTCAACCAAATTTCTATGGGACCACACTGGAGCTCTACTCTTTCGAATGCAAAAAGAATTTTCCAAATCGGTCCGTAAACGCCGGAGATATGCGGTAACATACATAAAAAAAAAGAAATCTACATTATCCACGAGTAACATAGGCTATATGTATAACATTATGCTACGGGAGCGAAGCCGCGCGGATCAGCTATAAGATGCAAATTTTGTCATCGGTCTAACATTGTATAACAAGTATTATAGCGTTCTAAATAAGTAGCATGTATGATGTAATGTAATATGATAAGGTGTGACTGAAAGAATGAGATTTTTATGCCGCGGTCAGCTGATAGAATCCTTCTATTTGTTGTTAAATATTAGTATTTTATCCATCACTCACTAAATAAACGTTTCACTGTCTAGACTAATATTATAAAACTGAAGAGTTTGTTTGTTTGAATGACCTAACCTCAGGAACTACTGACCGAATTGAAAATCACCTCGAGTTTTAAACAATTTCTGTACAAAAAATTCATCAAAATCGGTTTCGTTTTATGAGTTACTAATTTTATGCTATTTTTTTACTTATTACTAATATTATGGAGCGAAGCCGCGTGGAACATCTAGTAGAATATATCAGAACTGTTATTATATGTTCATTATTATAACAGGCTTACCGTTAAGAAGAACGCATACGTTTAAAAAATTAGTCGTGTAATATAAGAATTTTGTTAAGCGATCCTAATTCCAACCTTGCTCCATATATGTTCATGAAGCTAGGGTTGTCGATATTGTTTCAAGTGTAAATTACATAATATCCAGACATAGTTGGGGACATTTTGATTTACATTATTATTACCCAGTCATGCCCTTGACTGTAGCAACTCAAACTTGAGTTACAGGTCACAGTAAGCGAAATTTCAAAGCTTCCTTAATAACTAATACGGCCCACCCTTTGTTTTCATACTGTGGCGGCCCTGGGTCTGTCGTATATCCAGACATAATTTACATCGTTTATACCCAGTCATGCCCTCGACTGTAGCAACTCAATAGCAACATTTGTGACACTTCGCTGTTGTAGATGTTCATGGGCTGCGGTCAGTCACTTAACATCAGGTAAACCACTTGCTTCGCTTGCTCGCTGTAACATAAAAAAGCGAATTTTCAGAGCTTCCGTAATAGCCACAGTTTTGTCATTGACTGTAGCAACTATACCAAGTCACAGCAACAGCGACACTTTGCCGTTGTAGATGTTCATGGGCTGCGGTCAGTCACTTAACATCAGGTGAACCACATGCTCCGCTTGCTCACTGTAACATGAAAAAAGCGAATTTTCAGAGCTTCCGTAATACGGCCCACCCTCTGCTTTCATACTGTGGCAGCCCTGAGTCACAGACTGTTATTACGGTATACCGAGTGCAACGTTGTCACACCTACCGTTACCACGCTCGATGTCAACGCTTTCCTATTGTTTTTGCTGCAGCTAACTGTTTACAAACTTTGATACAGCATACCATACTTGGTTGCGCGATTGACTATTTTTATGATTATTATCTGTCGTGCATTGTAGACTTTTGTGAGAAATGTTCATTTGCCATTAGAAATATCGCTGTCAAGAGCTTTAAAAATTTTCTGCCTACGGGAAACTAGCGACTCGTACGTAAAATAATTTGCATGGTGTATAGTCATGGATACAAAACTTTTTCTTGAATCACTCTATTAAAAAAATACCGCATCAAATCCTTTTGGGTAATTTTAAAGACCTAACCGCGCATAGGAACTCATAGTAGGAAATGACTTTGTTCTATTATTTTGTGATCTCATTCTGAACCCTTATCTATATGTTTACCAAATTTCATCATAATCGGTTCAGTAGTTTTTGCGTGAGAGAGTATCAATCAACTATTATAATATTAGTACGATAGTAGGATATTACGTAGTCATAAATAAAGTTATTCATTCATAATAGTCATAGTGAAATGCTTTCAGTTATGGTTATGAATAACATTTATAAATTTAATCGACTTATTTTTTTTTTATTTCTCTCCAATTTTATGTATTAATAAAATTGTTTATAGCAACTAACGCGATTATAACATAGAACAATAGTAGAAATGAATTTTGCGTACAAAACAAAGGAGTGACGTAAAAAATGTTAGATATACGTAGGCAAGATATACGTCAGACACGGTGATAGATCAGTGGAGATAATGCGGTTTACGTAAAAATTATCGGATTACATCAAACGCGTAGATAAATGTTGTCTATTTCAATATCGACTTGTATTTACTGAGATGTCTATTGCTAGTTGAGAGGGAAATAAGGAAAGTGTTGTATTCAGAATTTATACGCTATCTTATAAGATAACGCGATTTAATATGTATTTTTAGCGATAGCTGATATCTGGTGAACTACTCCTTCTACATGGGTAGAAGAATTTTGTAATCTAAATTAAGCTCAATGGAATCTTCAGCCGTTGAAATTTAAAAAAGTAAAGCATTGCACAACAAAAATTGTTTCTCCTTTAGAATATTTGTCATATTGGACACAACAGAAAAATCATAATAACATTTTTTTTGGCCTCACCCGGGAATCGAACCCGGGTCCCCTCGATCTGTAGTCAAAGATGCAACCACTAGACCAACGAGGCAGACATGGTAAAACGAAATGGCAGACATACGACAACATGGTAGCACCGTAGCAGTCATATAAAAGGAGAAGTGAAATAAAATTGATTTTAAAGCCATGGTTTCGTGTCAGACACGTGCGTCAAACACAAGATCAATTTGATTCGAATTAATTGAAATAGACGTCAATACAAATTTACATAAACGTGAAATTGTATTTTAAATTAAAATAGCGTCTTATCAATGCTTCCTTGCACCTTGTAAATAAAAAAAATATATGAAATATATATCTCAAGAAAAAATTTAATTGAACAGATGTTTTTTTTGTTAATTACGTGCTATGCTTTGTTTCTATGTGTCTATTGAATAGTTGTTTACGTAACCGACTTGAGGACATTCGTTTAGTTTTGTTAACACGAATTTATTTTAACAACGTCTAACCTTAAAATAAAAATAGTGTATTTTTCTTTGTAATTTAATCCATTTTTTTTAATTAAAAACTAATAATTGTTCTATATATTTCAATATTAATAAAATTTTAAATACACTCTTGCCGGTATCAACTCGATAGAATCAACTTTCCGAACCGGTGATAAATTAAAAAATAAATTACTATTCATAAGTACTTTGTAAAAAGTTTAGATAATAAAAATATTTTCTATTCTATTCTACTCTACAACGTGTAAAAGGGCCTAATAAAATCTAAAATTTGCTTCTAATTTTATATGCTAGTACAATTTATAATGTATCGAATGCTCATATAACAGTTTTTTGTCCGGACATGTTTATAGCCCATTGTGTTCGTACATCGCCTCACGATCATCCTATCGCTTGTGCCATCTATATGTAATAGAATTTAATTCATTTTAATGTATACAATTATGTATATGAGCGTCTATAACCCGAGGACGCCCTATGTGCATTCAATTCATATGAATAACGCGATCTTATAGTGTTTATTTCCTGGCAAAATATAGTTACTTAATCTTACTAAAGATAGTCATACCATTATGAATATAAGTTTTATAGTGACAAAATAAATCTTGTTTACTTTATCCTTTGAGAATTCATTGTTAATCTATTTCTTAGAATAGAATTTAAGAGAAACAACTAAAACTTAAAAAATGACTATTCATAAGTACTTTGTAAAAGGTTTACATGAATAAAAATATTTTCTATTCTATTCTATTCTATTCTATTAAAATTGTCTACTTAAATTACTTCAGGTTGGTTTAAGACACAATTAAGACACCCTTAATTCAACTCATAATGGAGACATCGATTGAGATAGGAGATATTTTGCTCCTAAAGAAAAATCTTTCAGTAAAGCGGATGTAATTTATAACCGTGTCTCTATATAAGTTTCTTCTGCTTCTGAATTAAATGAAATGTTTATAAATGATAGATATTAGCCGATTCCTATATAGCCTGATTATGTACGAAATTCAATGTATGTTTGTTTGCACAAATGGGTTCCATCAAAACGCGTGTGCCGTCACGAGGCAGCGTCAATCGATGGTATAATGAGGGATTGTTATTTCAAGTGCCTCCACTGGGCAGATGTTATGACGCCCTGACTCCACACGGTTACGGTTTGTATCAATTCGCAAATATATTTATACTAGCTGACCCGGCGAACTTTATACCGCCATTTTTGAACATGACGTATTTGACAGACACGAACTATTTGTATGAAAAACTAGCTGGGGATATCCCGTGGGATTTCCGGGATTAAACGTATCCTATGTCATTCTCCTGGTCCTAAGCCTTCTGCCTACGAATTTTCAGCAGCAGCAGCGTTCTTGAGTTATAAGTGGAGTAACTAACAAGACTTTCTTTTATATATATAGATATACATGTTTCTACTATTCTATTCACAATTTCTTCATATTTTCTCACCGTTGAAAGCTTCCCTGGACTTCCACGAATATTTTAAGACTAAAATTATGCAAATCGGTTCAGCTGTTTTCGTGTTTTAGCGAGGCTAACGAACGGAAATTGATTCTTATTTTTATTAGCTAGTCTTCCTCGATAAATGGGCTATCTAACACTATAAGAATTTTTCAAATCGGACCAGTAGTTTCTGAGATTAGCGCGTTCAAACAAACAAACAAACAAACTTTTCAGCTTTATAATATTAGTATAGATATACGCATTTGGAATACGAATATCGTGAACCAATAGATTTTATCTATCGAATGCTTTGGTTGACAGGAACACGCGCTATGTTCTGGTGAATTGATATAAAGAATAATGTTTAATGAAGAATTGCGCCCAGTCGCTTCCAGATGGGAGCTGTTCGTATCAATTCTCGAGAACCTATTAACTAAATATGAAAAAATGAAATAAAATATTTTGAATTGAATTGAATTAACACGCTGTTGGAATACGAATTTGTTATCGTGGGCAATCAATGGTTTTGAACAGGAAAATGTTTAACGTTTTGTGGTTCATATAAGTCATAATTCGTGTATTATTTTGGATGTTTTTGAAACTCCTTGTTCGCGAAAAATCTAAAATCTGTTTTGTGGTTTACCGAGTATTTGGGACTTCACTGTACAACTATATTTTCCTGCTATAGTGCGTCTATCTTCCTGTTATTATACCTAATATTACGTCCTCATAATACGATCGGTAAAAAGACCGGATTGATATCAGCAACGCTAAAGTTTTAGCCTAGGCTCCTGTATATCTTTTTAATAGCTTTTTAATTGTTTAACGATGAGTGAACCATCGTATAATTTTAGCACGGTTTATACTCACTTCTTCTTTATTCGGTATAGGCCGACAGTTTCGAACCGTTTCGGAGGTCCTTTATCAAGACGAGTGGGACGTTTACTTCTAGGTATTTTTAACTAAGTAACTAACAGCACACTTCGTCATTTTAAGTGTAACGAAGCATACCGTTTAATTATGTATTGTGTAGATGGGAGCGTGGGAAACCGCAACATCAGACCATGTTCTGTGATCAGTTGTGTGTTCACCTTTGAGCTTTACAGTCGTGATTCGATGAACGAGACATCGATTTTTCTAGAATTATAGTGAAAATAAGTGTTCAGTGTGTGGTGTTGTGAGTGCTTGTGTGTGATGTGTGTTTGTAAGCGTGTGCTACGGTCGTTGAAGGAACGTGAGCGATTCGTTTAGGTAATTGAATGATTTTTTATAGTAATAGTAGTCACGTTTGATGTTAAGCTGAATTATAAGGATGTTCCGCTAACGCTTAAATTATATTGACGCTAATAGTAGAAAAGTAATTGACGTTAGGTGAAAGACGAGTAGTATCTTTTGCATTTGATTCTCCCCTTACGCTGTTTTAAATGACGTTTTTGAAATTGTTATACGTTATTTCCCTAATTTCCTTGAATGACATCTAATAAATTGATGACAATGGTATACATGGTTGTATGATGAAATATTTGTTTGTATATAATAATAAATGCTTGATAGGAAAAGTGAATACCCGCTATCAGCACCTATGTATGACATAAATCCAACACGTAATTCGAACGTAAGCAAATTATGATTCCAGTGAAAGTGTCGGTGTGTGACATCGTCTTATGTACTGGTAATAAGGTTGAGATTTGAACGAAATTCTTATAATATTATGAATGAACGAAGCCAGCGATTTCTTAGAAGTAGAGAGCTATCTGTATTTCAAACTGGTTGTATCGGACACGCACTTTTCTAATTAATTTGTGACGTCATTATCTATTTAAGTATGAAAGGTCCAATATTCTTGGTTTAGTTATGATATGCTTGGATATTTTATAAGAGAGATATATCATACACCTTTCTATTTGTGTGTTCGTAAATTATTAATCCTTGATACTTAATAAAAAAAAAGTAACGCGACTGATTAAGTCCAAGTTAGGTCGTAAACTTATATTTCTGGAGTTCTTTTAAATTGTTTAATTAAAATGTCAACGCTAAGCGTAAAACGAAAATAATTAATGGTAATATTTCCGAAAAGTAAGCGATCATCGGGAGCCTCAAAATTAATTTCATAATAATCCAAGAATTAGGTTTCTAAGAAACAATCGTTATTAGTTAAAAATGTTTATTTGTAAAATTGATCGTACATATACATTACGCGGCGTTTTTCGTTTGACCACCTGGCTTGTGCGTATCGTGCGTTAAAGATAATCACGTTTGATTCCATTTTCCAGGAAAATGTAATAAATTAAATGAATTTTTTTCCAATCATAATAGCGCTTGCTTTAACCTATAGCAGTTACTGAAGATATAGCCCGCACTTGAGTTTAAAATAATCTATGTTCATTCCATGGTTAACTTTTACTACTACATTTTTTTTTAAATACTACTTAACTAAATGAGCTCCGCGGTTTCACTTGCGTATATATCTCGTTTCCACTGGATTTTCGGGAGAAAAACTATCCTATGTCCTTCAGAATTTCTCTATAAAATTTTATCCAAATCAGTTCAGTAGTTTCGGAGCCTATTCAATACATTATTTGTATCCTACAAAACTTTCCTATTTAGAATACTAATATTATCTATACTAATAAAGATATATTTTTTCATCAGAAAAAAAATACACAAACACACTCGCAAACTTTTCTCGTTTCTTATATTAGTATAGATAAAAATTAATTACACTGTTGCGTCTTATCTGATTGTAAAAATTCCTAAATTAGTTGTTTCGACTTTCGAATATTACATCGTACATATAAATTCGAAACATATGTACCAACTTTACATTAACATTAATAAGACTTTCATAATAATTATCTACACTTATATTATACAGAAAAAAGTTTGTTTGTTTGGTTGTCACGAATAGGCTCAAAAACTTGTACACCGATTTTAAAACTTTTTTCACATTTCGATAGCTCCATTAACCTATATTATATACGAGTAAAATATGCTATATTTATTTTACGGGAGCAAAGCCGCGCGGATCAGCTACTAAATATTAAAAATAAAAACAAATGTTTGTACATTTAAATTTTAAATCAGGTTAACATCAGGTGACCCACACTTTTGCCTTACGAGTTAAAAAAAAATAACCTTCGTTTCAATCTCATTATAAATAAGTACTTAAAATACCAGGAATGTTAGTTAAATGCGCGTAATTTTTTAATAATCCAATGTTTTGCTTCCACTGTACTCGGAATTCCCACAGTGTTCCACTTATTATTGTTTACGTTGCAAATTATATAAATACTGGATCTGCGGTCGGTTACTGTGTTAAAATAATAGTTGTGGTTCACAAATTACAAAGGAATATGTACGGCCATATTATTTTTTTACGCTATGGACTATTAATAATAATAAAAATCGTTTATTGCACAATTTATACATACATTTAAAACAAATTTATTTTGGTGCAGAAAGCGGTCTTATATTTAGGGGGCTATCTCTTCCAAACAACCGTGAAGTAGAGGAAAGCTGCGTAGAAAGAGAATAGATGGTGCAAATAAAGATTGATAGATGAAGGAGGGTACTATCAGTGGATAATATGTATATCTTGGGGTTAAATATTGGCACTAAGATAATTCAAAGACCCATAAGGTATATTAAGGAAATCTCGGGTGGAAGTTTGTATACTCATAAATACTGACGTATTGAGATTATGTGTACATAAAACGGTAATAATCGACTGCAACCATAACTTACAACATAATGTATTCCCGCAGTATCTTTCCACGATAACATCTGCATCTATTACCTTATCTGCATTTATTTCTGTACATCTATTTACGTTATCTGTGACCCATTGTTCTCGTTTGCATTTAATGGCGCTATTTTTAGCTTTATCGATTTGTGTAGTTGGCGCATCGACGGAAATAGTATGCGGTTATGGCGTTGGATGTCCTTTGATGATAGGAATGGGTTTTATGTTAGCTTACGATTTTGAACGTAAGGATGAGAAGAAATGCAATATGCCATAATGTCTCCCACATCATGAATATTTATGTTATAAGAATATTTGGTGCTAATACGTAAATAACATGAATTATAGGAAAGAATGCCGATGTTCAAAGTTATCTGTGTTCAATGTTTGTAGTACATTAGGTATTGTGCCCGTGTGGCGACGGGATAGAAAAGGTGTGTCGCTACCCCATTTCTACCCGTAGTGTCGTAAGAGGCGACAGAGGGTAATTCTGCTGCATAACATCTTCAGCAATGAAAGAGCACGATTCGGAGCTTTAGAAGATCGGCGTGTACCAGTAGTCCCACAATTATCTGACACGCTCGAGTAAGTCCAAATCTCTTACGCTCCCCGTCTCCACGTTTAATTACGGAGTTTATACTTATATACCATTATGTCTCACTCTCTTTATTAAAGTCATAGTGACAGTTTGATATTTAAATGTTCCTGGAAGTTGAATATCATTTCAATATTTGCATCTTAGTTCATTTCCTAATGTTAAACCTATTTATATAACAATAAACGCTTGGATACTAAAGGAAATGAGTGACTAGCTGAAAAATTTACGAGGGTACTTCACACACCGGAAATAACAAATATTCCATACTATCATAGCATCAATTGACATGATACAAAAGATAAATTTAGCACACCATTGACCTTTTTACATACCATAAAGACGATAGATTAGATATTAGCCCCCAATAGCCTAATTCTACTCGATCATCGACGGTCCAAATTAACCGCGCGTTATTCACGGCGTATTTCAGCGAAGCGGTGGGCGTATCACGCGGTACTGCTCTGATAAGAGATAACAGATGGAAGGCTAAATAGTGCTGCTCAGGTAGCGAACGCTTCAGTTTGTGATAGGAAGGCATACGGGCGTGCAAAGTTTAAAGGCAAAGTTTGAGATTAGTACTAGTTTTGTTAAGTTTATGAAAGTATTTAATTCAAATTGCTAATTTGTTTATATGTTACAATGTTCATTCAACATTTTTAAAGTTACAGAAGCTTTCAAAGTATAGAATATAACGGTGTTTCTTGCTTATATATTTGTGTCTGTGTAGAGTATAATTTAATATTTAGTGTCGTTTTTCTTAATGTTGAGGAAAAGTAGTCTATATTAATTTGGCAAAGAACAATTTGACCGTAATAGTAGGTGTAACAATAAGTGAATGCCATAGAAAGTGAGTGGCTTACAGACTAGCGGACATTACGATTGTAAACAATAAGTGCATAGCGATAAGGTGATAAGAGCACAGATGCCTACGCTGCTTACGGGCAAGTTTTGTTCCAGGCTCACGTGGATTGTGAGTATTGTACATGGTTTTATATGGAACCTAAATATTTACGGACAGTTGACACATAGCCATCTAGGACCAAACTAAGCAAAGCTTGTAATGTGGAAAGTTTTGTTCCAGGCTCACGTGGATTGTGAGTATTGTGTATGGTTTTATATGGAACATAAATATTAATGGACATTTAATACATCGCTATCTAGTCCTAAACTAAGCAAAGCTTGTTCTATGGAAAGTAGACAACTGATAAATATACTTAAATATTCTTTTTAAATACATGTTCATCATAATTTTCTACTTGTGGAGATCGAACCCACACCCTCCGGCGCAATAGCCACTGGTATAACCACTGCGCCAATCGAGTCGTAAAACCTAAATAGAGTGTAGATGTGGGAAGAATTTAATTGTGACTCAATAATCCTCAGAAATAATGAGGTGAAATTAATTTACCTCTAAACAAATCGTCAACCTTAGGAAAAGTAATATTTTAATAATAATAGCTCCCCTGGCTGATTTTGGCCAAGGTGGTCAATTTCAACAGAGACTAGCCAGCTGCGCTGGAGATATAGTGCACAAGTGTACGCGCGAACACAGGTACACTCTCTATTCCTTTACTCTCAATTATCGTTTAACGTACAGTTAAGATATAGACATAGTAACAATTGTGTAGTTTGTATTCATAAAAATATTGATTTGGTATAGGATCCAAATTAACAGTTGTTACTAAGTCTTTGCGAATTTGTATATTCGAAGTCGGATTTGTAAAAGTCTATGAATAATAATAATATTTTATGTTATATCATGTTTGAAGGTACATATTATTATGAAATATTGAATTTATTCTCTTCACCATATACCGAGGCCTCCTTACAGCTGAAAATAAAACCGACAAGTAAACATCCCGGAATCGTGTTGCTCATGCAATTATTATAAATACATTCTAAATCTTTATATAAACATCAAAAATATTCCACTCGCCTTGCAAGTTAAGTGAAATAGTTTAAACAAAAACGATAGAAGACAGAATGTACGATGGTGCATAGCGTATTGGAGACTATAAAGTATCGAACGAAAGTAAATGATAATTATGATATCGAATGCGGAGTTGTTAACGTGACAACATTAATACTATTATAAATAAATTATGCAATACTGTAATTTGATTAATTACGAAAGTTATGAACCTACCATATACATACCTATATACATATTATGAATATCATTTAAGTGCATACATAATTTATTTTACATTAACGATGACAACAAATTAGCAGTTAATTTAAAATTGAAAACCACAATTGATGTAATATTTCACTTTATGTGATTTTAAATCTTTAAAAGAAGAAAATGTATCATAAGTATTTATAAGCGATTCTCACTTATAATATAAATTTTACCTACAAACAATAAGTTAACACGAATATCAGCCAATATTGTCAAACAAATGTATGATTGTTACTCTTTCACGCAAAAACTACTGAACCGATTATGATAAAACTTGGTTCAGGGGTTCAGAATTACATATAGGCTATATATCTTACGCGAGTGAAACTGCGGGGCGCTACTAGTGGTATATAATCGATCAACGTTATGATTCCTAGATTGGTCATAGAATTTGTATAAATTTAAACTCTATCCTATTAGAATATGGTCTAAAATCGGTTAATATAATGCCTTTCCCAATGCAGAACACAATGGTATCCTTTTATGTGCGGCCATTGAGACGGGTAGGTATGTAGTGAAAAATTCATTATTCAATTCAACTGTTGCCGTCAGAGAGTGGTGTAAGTTACGAATTATTAGCCGTTTGTAAGGATGCAAAATTATTTAAATACGAAATTAAAGCGAAATTAAAAAGGGAATATTTAAACATTACAACAAATATATAAACATTGTATATACGAAATATAGAACATAAACCATAAGGAAACTCAAGCGGCAGTCAAAATTGAGGTGCGTGCAATAATAAAAATGTTAAAATAAAAATTGATTTAGAGAAAAAGATATCCAATATTTGTACTACTAAAAAAGAACTTTCGTCAAAAGCCAGCCAAATAAAGTTGGCATTCCCTAACTCCATGAGAAATTTGCAACGACGAGTCAATACGTAACTATTACAAATGCTTTTTATATCATCAACTAGCTAAGCTCCGCGGTCCTCTCCCGTTCCTGTAGAAATTTCCTTCCTAGAGTTTCAAAGAATCTCTGTACAAAATTTCATCCAAATCGGTGCAGTATTTCAGAGCCTATTCAATACAAACAAACAAATCTTGTCTCTTTATTACATTGGTATATATTAAGTAAGAAATGCAAACAATTACGACAAATGTATTGATGGATTTGACCACAGATTTTCATTAAGGTGAAAATATAGGTCTCAATTATACTTTATTGGTCCAGTCCGAGCCAATTGAGGTTACCAATTGTTTATATTAATTTAACCTCGGCCTTGTTACAATTACGTTTGCCCATCGTGTAATGTTCCGCGCTAGTTTTATATTCTGAGAGCTTGGTTCACTTTTTGGAGAGGTGTTTGAGGCAAGCTGAAAACTTGATGCTTCTCCTATTATACCCACAAGTCCAGAAGAAGTCTCGCCAAAAGACTTATCTTATTGAGAATACTATTAGCTATAAATAATACTTTATTAAAATAATGAGTTGTCTCGAATACATTTTTATACACTTATTTATGTTTTTGGAAAACATTTTTGTACGCGCCAGGCAATGTAAAAACCCTTACTAAATCGACTGGCTTATAATTTTTTAGACATTAGAACTAACTCTTGTCTTTGCCGTTACCTCAAATATTTTATTATGTTTAAAAAAAAATCGGGGCTTATTTACATTTGGCCCCACTACTCAGCCAGGTCTGCAGTTCCATGTCGGGGTATAATAGGAAAGCATCAGACAAATTTTCACCTTGCCCTGCTAATGGTGACAGATCTGCAGTTCCATGTAGGAGAGGCATCGTACAAGATTTCAGCTTGCCTCAAACACTTCCCAAAAAACGGTCCTAGCTCTCGGCATATAAATAGCAAACCTTTGATCTCGCTTCCTCAATATATTATAAGATTTTCATTCATTATGTTATGATATTTGCGTTATTGCGAAAACAGCTTTTATGTCCGTCATAGTTTTTTTATGTTTGTGGAAGTGGGATTTGTATTGTGGGTGAGGGACGTTTAATATGATGTTTTCTGGAAGTTGGTGATGTCAGAATTATATGTAAAGCTAAGGGAATCTATGCTGGGGCTATTTTGGGAGTACTGATAAACGAAACGTATATTTTATCCGTTCCCAGTAGTTTAACTAATCTTTACGCATCTACTGCTATCGAAATACTTATGCTTATCGTCTAGTATTAGTAACGAGGTGTTAAGAATTATTAAGGATTGTTTAGGCAGGTGCCTAAAAATAACCTACTCAGGTTTTGTCATTTATTTTACGTTTTGAGTGGCTATTGGTGTTGCCTCAAGACAAAATTCACAAATGCGAATCCGATCGCAAAGTATTGAAAATCGGCATAAGATTCGTACCAATTTGACAATTACCAACGGAGACGACTTCGTTCTGCCCCGAATTGGATTTGTGAATCAAGGTCCTGCGTGTTGATAATTGAATCATCGTTTTAGTTTTTTCATCACAGTGGGAACTGCCTTAAGTTCTAGTTTGAATTTTCCTAAGTGAGCAATTTACCTTGACAATCCACTTACCGCAATCCTGGATTGTGGTAAGTCCCTGGTCAGTCAATTGGCCATTACGCGTTTCCGCCGCCTCGCCTCCTGGCATGCACCACGCGCCAACGGAAGCGGGGATGTGATTGTCATTGTGATTTGTGATGACTCGCCGCTAGTCTGCTTTTAGACGGCGGTGCGAGTGGTCCTCCCGAGAGAAAGAAATTTTTTTTAATAAGGATATTGCTTACATCAAGAGAATGTGGTTAGGACGTGATATTGGTGCAAAAATGTTGGATAAGTTGAGGAAAAAATTCGCTTGATATTACAGTTGTAGAGGAACTATCATAGAAGTACTTTGTGTTTTGTTTCATTTGGTCAAATTTAATGTATATGTGCTGTTGTTTGTGAAAAAAACATTTGACGAGATTGCGTTGTGTGTCAGTTTTAGAAAATGGTGGTTTGGTATGTTACTGACGCTGATGTTGAGGTAAATTTGTGTGGCATTTCTCTTGTTTAAATAATGACGAATATGTAAATTATTGGTGCTTTTGCTAATAAGCAAATATTTTACGTGCTGCTATAAAACCTATATCTTCCAATGCTCAAAATATTTAGTGTATTTCTTCTCCTAACATTATATGTAACTAGTTGCGCCCGTGTAACTTCTGATGCCGTGGCAACTCCGGGCTTAAAAGTAGCCTATGTGTTATTCTCACTTACCTATATCTATACCAAGTTTTGTCATAATCGGTTCTGTAGTTTTTGCGTGAAAGACTAACAAACATAAATACATACGTCCTCACAAACATTCGCATTTAAAATATTAGTAGGATGTAGCATCAATGTTCCGTTAATTGTGATGATCTTGTATACAATAATGTGATTATTATTGTCAAAGCATGTTCGCCTACGTATTTATAAAAGAATATCTTTCAGCCTGTTTATCAACATCCATATCGTATTCATAAAACTATTACACATAGCTCTATTCATTAGATGGCTCGTGAAAATGAATGGTGTATTTAATAATTTTAATATATCTATATGTTAAGTTTAAGTTACTCAAAATCATGAGAACTAGGCAATCCTATCTAATAAAAATAAGATGATCATCATCATCATCATCCTCATCATCATCATCATCATCGTGATCATAAGCTGATAAGCCTCTACGTCAATTGCAGTCGATTCTGGTTTGGCTTGCAGTATTATGATTAAGCATATTCTAAATAGAACACAAGAGCAATTATTTCAAGCAAATCAAATTCTAAATATTTTGATAGATCATATTTACAAAGTATTGCAGGAAAATGCTTTCTATTGCCTCACGATCAACACTATTCTTGTTTGCACACGCTACGTTCACGAGGGTTTCCCGCGCAAACATCGCCGCTGTCACATATCCGTTTGAGAGGACACTCGGCAAACTTTGTGACATATTTACTATTTATAATGTTGTTTATTCACGCCTAATTGCCGAATGGGGACTGAGTTTCGAAGAATTATATAGTTTCCTCAATCATGACGTGACTTGACGGTACATTTTAATAAGGATACAAGAAATAATCCAAAAGTAATGAAAAGTGACACCTAATCAAAAATCTTTTCCTCTGTATGAAGACATAGATAGTATTGCAAATTCGATTAAAATAAATATTATACTAACCTATTCTGATGTGTATGAGGAAAGCTAAACAGTCATATGACTTCAACCCACTGAACAAGTGTGATATCTATCGAGTACATTTAGCTCTCAATTGTTTATTCCTAGTGTTCGTAATGATTACATTGTATTGTTTCAGAGTGAGCAGTCGTCCCCGTTCCGGCGCTGGACGACGGGCAGCGGCGCAGGCAGCTCCTACCGCCACCACGAGCATCGCAACATTTATAATAAGGTATGTTATATACTAGAAAACTTACTTACTACGCTGGCTCAGTGACCCATAGTGGGTCTTGGCCGAAGCGAGAGACTTCCACCTTCCTCTATGCGCCATTGTCTGCTAGTCATTGACGCCCAAGTCTGCTTCGATCGATCCAGCGATATCTGGGTTTGCCCACTAGTCTCCTGGCTTTACACTAGAAAACTACCGTTTTTAATGTAACGTGTATGTGACACTTATACTAGACTTGCTTCGTATATAGGTATAATAGGCTATAGATTAGCCTATTATAGTTATGGTTATAGTCTATGTCCAGTCCCATCTGGCATGGATTAAGCATTCTTCAAAGCGATCATTGTCCTACATCCATGTACCGACACTACAGACTCAAAATAAAAACAAAAAATATTATCCTCTATCAGAGCTCTATCTATTAGATAGAAATAAAAAGTATTCTATATTCCGCTCATCCATTGTTACCTGATTTTTGAACAAATATTCACCTCTGGGTAGCTAGTAGGACAAAGCTAGAATAGTTCGACACTTTGATGTTGTATATGTTCATGGGTTGCGGTCAGTCACTTAACATCAGATGAACCGCATACTCCGCTTGCTCGCTAAAGAAATACGCATACCAAAAGTTTAATTGCTTATATGTTTCCTTTCAGCAAATGAGCGAAGGCTCTAGCCCCGGTGGTGTGAAGTCGGGCGCGGGCGGCGGCGTGGCGCGCTGGTCGCTCGGCCTGGAGCACTTGTTGGCGGACCGCGCGGGCGCAGCCGCCTTCGCGCACTTCCTGGACAAGGAGTTCGCCGCTGAGAACATTAGGTGAGGAAACCGTTAGATAGATCCTCTATAGGAGAATAAAGTCTAAGCGAAGAAATCAGCCGGGGGAGGGTGAAGGTGGACGTAGATAGAGGCGCCGCGCTCTATGCTATTTATGAAAAAGAGTTCGCTCTTAAGAAAGCCAAGTGCAAGATTGGGGTTTAATCATCCTGCTAGGTCTTACAGGGGAATCAATGATGTAATCGAAGAATCGAGTCCTGAAATGATTAGATACAAAACATTATGGCCAAATTAACATTTCAGTAGTTTGGTTCTTGCCATTTTTTTCTCATATATTTGAACGTAGACTTTAGCATAAGAGTCACTGAAAACTACTTTGATGATTTAGTGAGATAAGTTAACTTGATATTACCCAAGTGAATCTCATATTTACTAGACTAACTAGATTTCGAAAATATAAAGGAAACGGTCAGTAGACTCTAGTAGTCATGAGATAAAATTAGAGAGTGAAGTTAAATAAGAAATTAACTACTACCAACATTATGTATATCGGGTTTTATTTGTGTCAAACAAGCCTTAGATGACGAAGCGTTATTAATAAAACGCTGCTTACAATGTATGAAAATAATTATTTATCATTTTATACTGTCTTCCTCCAGGTTTTGGTGGTCGTGCGAGCAATACCGCACCTGTTCGGAGGGTGGGAGTGAGAGTGAAGATGTACGCGTCTCGCTCGCCAACGAGATCTGGGAGCGCCACCTGGCGGACAAAGCGCCCGAACCCGTCAATATAGATGCGACGGCTAAGCGGGCCACGGCGTTGAGAATGGCGCAGAGGCCGATACCGGCTGATCTGTTTAATCAAGTGAGTTTTTTACTGACTTGTAAATGTGTTAACTGTTTGGGAGCGCCATCTTGTGGATAAAGCGCCGAAACCTGTCAATATAGATGCAAAGGCAAAACAGGCAATAGCGTTTTGTTGATAATTTCTACTAAATTAAATTTGAATGGAAATATAATAATCATCAATATTTTATTGACGAAAATCTCATCTGGGATTTTTGTAATTAAATATTGTATTCAATAAATTATGTAAAACATTCTACTTACTTACCTGAAAATATTTTAGAATTTTGGGTACAGATAAACACAAATGTAAAAATAAAAATTGTGACGTTTCCTCAGGCCCAGAAACAGATCTTCAACGTGATGAAGTTCGACAGCTACCCGCGCTTCCTGCGCTCGGGCGTGCACGCGGAGTGCGCGCGCGCCGACCTGCGCGGCCTGCCCTGCCCCTACGACGCGCCCTCGCCCAAGGTGAGCCCCCCACCCCCCACCACACGTGAGCGACAGACCTAACGATATACTCCACACCATTATTAATTGATATAATTGATATGATGACCCTTATAGAATATCGATGTGTAACTGAAATAGCTCGTCGGTAAATAACTGACACGCGGTGTAAAATATCCGCAAGTAGTAGAAATTAATAATATTGAACTCTCCTTAAGACTATCTTTTGTCGATCAATCAAAACAAACATAAAAATAGACTATTTTTAAAGTCTGTTAACAAGACATCACAATCGTAAATACACATATTTTAATAGCAACAAAATTGTGTGTTCTAGAACGTTCCCCATAACGTAAACATAGCTGTAGCATTCAGTGTGCATTGCAGCTAAAGAAGTCGTCGTCCAACGCGTCGGACCGGCGTCGCTCCGGCGCCGGCCTGCTGCCCTGGAGGAGGAACGCTTCCAGGGACAGGGCTGAAGAGGAACCGACGGTCACTGATGTAAGTTAGAAGAAAGAAAGAAAGAAAAACATTTATTTCGACACACAAATACATAAATAACAATTACAAGTAACACAATACACACAAGAATAAAATTGAAGAAAGACAAGGAAGTAAAGAATTTTATCAACAATAACAATTACATATAGGAAATTTATCAAGGCGTCTGTGTGGGGCTGTGAAAATGTGTGTGTCGGTAAGGGACACCACTCAGGAAATCTGTGACTTACAAGTGAGGAAGCCACAGCACTGATTTTCAGTGGCTCCCGTTTGACGTTTTTTTCTATAAGTAATAAGTTTATTTATATAAGTGCAGGTGGTGCACTCGGATATCGATATTTGGAAGCCGAGCATTGCTCACCGGTGCAAGTAACCCCCCCCCGACGGCATGAAGCAGTATTACACTGTGTTTCACACGGTGAACGGGGCCCGAAGGCCTGTATTCCCATCCCAGTCCTTTTCATACTGTTCTACTCCTCTCCCATTTTTCCATCATTAACCCTCTTCCTTCCTCCCCTTTCTTTTAAGTTTTTTTTTCTTTTGTCGTGGATGTTCATGGGCTGCGGTCAGTCACTAATATCAGGTGAACCGCATGATCCGCTTTAGCCTAAAAAAAAAGTTTATTACTCCCCCCCAGACGACTGAAGTTGCGCTTGATAGTTTTAACATTAGGATTTTCCGACAATATTTTGTCTGATGCAAAACAATACATTCTCTCACCCTTTATCATATGAATATATCAACAAATCATTTCCTCAAGTTAAATTATTGTGAAACAAGCTCGCGATGCGATAACAAAACAGTTTGCAAACATGCTCCCGTGCAAATAAACTTGTGAGGCGCAAAATGATATTTGCATCTATTGAATTCTAGAAGTGTCATCGTGACATAAGTTATTAATTAACTAAACATTAGGGGACGTATAGTGTATGTTACATGTACACTAGGTTTTTTAAAGAGGAAAACTTTGTTTGTTTGTAATGAATAAGCTCAAAAAATACTGGACCGATTTTAAAATTTTTTTCACCATTCGAAAGATCATCATCATCATCATCATCATTCATTATCCACAAGTAACATAGGCTATATTTTATAGGCTATATATATAACATAATGCTACGGGAGCGAAGCCGCGCGGATCAGCTAATAAGTTATATTTTTTAAACTATAATTTGTTTGACGAAGATTTTAAACAGAAAAAAGAAAGAAAGAAAAGATTTCTTTCTTTTAAGATTAAAAAAAAAAGTACGTTTGAGTATGTCCATCACTTATCTTGTGTCTCTAGTACAAGCTTTGCTTAGTTTGGGACTAGATGGCGTTATGTTAAATATTTATTTATTTAATGATAAATAGTCTATTTAAATTTTTATTACACCAATAAATTAAATTGAAACCACCTGTCAATCTTCCCAATCGCCTTTACAACCTAAAGATACAAGTAAATTCATATTTACTACTGATAACAATATTTACAATCAAACGTTTACTTTGCCACGTGTTAACACGGGCGTGGTACACTCGTGTAAATAATGCAAGCAAATTACATTAAACTTTATTAACTAGCTGGGCCCCGCGGTTTCACTCGCGTAGTATTGTTATGATGGATAACCTAGAATTTCATTGTTCTCCATTCATTTGAAAGAAAGAAAATATATTTATTTGGCAAAAAAAATAATAACAAATGAAAACTTAAGGTATAAACAAAAAAAAATAAAAAGAACAACAAAATGAAAAAAAAAATTAATACCTCTAAATTTGATTTAGGAAGTTTGTAAGAGAAATAAACAAGCTTATGATTGACCGAAACGATCAATGCAATAAAAATGAACGGTGTAACTTTAAAAAAATTTAGTCAGTTCCATTCCAGGGTGTGACAAGCGAATTTTCGGAAATATGTATGCAGCATAGATTAGAGAATAAATGGAGTGCGGCCGAAGACTGGAGTGACGCTGAAAAGCAAATACAAACTTCAAAATCAAATACAGAAATGTTCCTCTAGTTTGACACAACACGTCACGTAATTTTCAAATTTCACTCACACAGATGCAGTGTTCGTTTTCGGAACACTCCATGCCTTTTATTCTCTTATCTGTGGTATGCAGTTTTTTTTAAATAAAGAAATACATTTTGAATTAAAATGTTCTATATACATTATTAAAAAAAACTTTCGTGCTATTACAAAATACCACCCTTTATATATCAAATGATAAAGGTGTTTATGTTTACTTTGCCACGTGTTAACACGGGCGTGGTACAGTCGTGTGCAGTGTACACTATCTACTTCAAACAAATTCACTAAATGTTTAAAAGGATGATGATGCAACTTTTGTGCTATTTTACGCTAGATTGTTATGTAGGGTTTGATATTGTATAAACAATTTATTTAGAGAATTGGTGGAAATTGCCAGTAGCAAAAAATAATCGTGACTAATTTAATAACTCATACAGTAGTCATTTTTATTTTTTTTTAAATAAAAATAAATAAGAGGTCTACTGTTTAATTTTTAACTTACTAAACCACTGGTCCGATTAAAACACAATATATTTTGGTGTTAGTTAGAACATTACCTACTGGCTTTTAATCTGATCATCTGAATTTATGTAGTTTTAAAAACCAACATAGTTATTTATTAAATATTGAATTAGTTGTTACTATGTATAGATGTTTTTATAAATGTTTTTTGTGTCCACTAATGCCGCTACTACTGAAAAAAAAGTTTAAAAGAGCAACTACTCGAGATTCTTGCCTTGCTTCGGTAGAGACAGCTTGAAATCGGTGGCAAATATGAAAAAATATTAATTATGTAAATGTAATTGACGTTCTTAATTTTGACTTTTGACTTTTTGACTGATTTATATAGACCCCAAAATAACGCGAGCGAAGTCAGTAGGAGCTTGTTACCAATGAGACGTACGTTTTTGTCCCGCAGGTGGTAACGGCAAGCCAGACGAGCGGCTGCTCGCTGTGCCGCGTGGTGCTGCCCGGCGGCGCCACCACGGTGGTCGGCGTGGACGCCGGCCTGACCGTGCGCCGCCTGGTCGACCGCCTGCTGCAGAAGCGCAACCTGCTGTGCACCTCGTACGACGTGCTGCTGGAGGAACAGGTGGGTTTCTGTTGTGCTTGAGACTGTTTCAAGTGCTGACTAATAATTCAAATAAATATATTTATTAATTGCCTATTTGGGTAGATAAAAAGAAACCTGTTGTGGTGTTCACGATATATAATAAATGTTAGCACACAGACCAGTGAGGCGCTAGTGTCACTTCTGACACTTCAAACCTGTCATCTGTGGCGTGGCAGACGTATCCGTTGAGCTGTGTGCCTACTTACTGATATTTGAATCTTTTATTTAATGCTCACCTACAACCATAGGACATAACACCTGTTGTAGTGAAATGGTTGATGAACTGGGCGAAATTGGTAAATACAAAAATGTGTGATTATAATCCGGCTCGAAGGACCAAATTTATGCTGAAATAACACGTAACTAAATGAACTGGTTCGGTTTATTTATATTTAATTTCACCTTGAATTAATGAGTTAAAAATAAAACATTTTAGATATTCTCTATTTTGTATTGTTACTTGATGGAACTGCATCTTGATTGATTTA
>LQNK01000712.1:64340-77133 GCA_001586405.1 Phoebis sennae
GCGGTGAGTTGGGTGGAACGACGGGTGGTAGAAGGACAAACTAAAAAAAAATTAAAGTTAATTATATAAATGAAAATAGTTTATAGTCTGAAACAGTCGCTGTACGCTGTTGATTACGGTCAGAGAATTATCATCATCATCGTCACAATGAAATTATTTAAAAACATTCTTCTGAAGATAAGAAAAAAATTCTTATTAGCCGTACTTTTGGCTATAAATTGTAATTGAACAAATAAAAAGGAAATTGAAAATTTTCAAATATTTTAAAGGTACGAATTAGCTCAGATATTTGTGAACTCAATAATGTAACATTTTATCTGAAATATATTTTTGCATAACTCAAAAAAAATACTTCTTTTTTTATATCTCGAATATGTGCAACAAGTAAAATCATTTCACAGTGTACTAAATGTTAACTAATGTTTCATTATATTGCAGAGCCTAGACCGCAACTCGGGCAGCTCAGGGGGCTTCCCCGACAGCGTGTCCAACCGCAGCGGGTCGCACGGCGGGCCCGCGCCGCCCGGGCCCTCCCCGCTCGGGCCGCTGCCGCCGGGGCCCTTGCCGCTGGGGCCCGCCAACAGGGTGCGCGCCACGCTGAGACCGGGGCCCCCGGTACATCATCACCCACCTGGTAATTGTTTAAAGCCTTGTATTAATCATTATAATAATGACAGTGACAAATCTTTATTTGGCGTCACAAAGAAAAATAGGAAATACACTTTCATGGTTAATTAAAAAATATTGAAAAACTCCTTCGAAAAAGAGGTTCCGACCTTGATAACTTAACTTATAACACTTATAACAATTTATATTTGTGTCATTCTTTAAAAATATGTTATAGATAACTTCCCAAAAAAATCAGATATTTTTTTCAAATTCTGGGACAAAATTTATTCAAAATTATTAATTGCTGATTACAAATATTTTTTAATTTTAATTACTGAATAAAAATAAAATTTAAAAAATCCATATGAAGAAATTAACATATGTAATCATACAATAATATTTCTTTTTTACAGATTTCCTCGAGAATCTCCGCGAAACTCAGCGTCAACGGCTACAGCCTCGCACTCCACCACCGCTGCCCCCGAAACCCCCGCAACGAACCGCCCCCACCGTCGTCTGAACAACGCACAGACAAACACACGGAAATAGTATTGATATCATGTCAGGAACATGCCATGAACTTACTGAAATTGTACCAATGACATTCAATGACATGATGAAATTGCATAAAAGTTGTCGCAAAGACATTATAGGACATGTCGGATTTAAAGCGACAGGGTGTGGTATAGAAGTTGTTACGATGACATTTTTCGGTATGTCAAAGTAGCATGTCATAGTTGTTATAGAAACGTGATATGATATATACGTAGTTGTGACATTGACATTTGATGGTATGTCAAAATTGTTACAACACTATTTGGCATAAAAAGTTGTTACTATGAAACTTTACAGCATAATTATTAAAGTCCTTTAATAAAAGTGTCACATACAGAGATTTTTATACCAATATATAAGACAATAATTCAATTCTTATTACGAAATTATGACTAAGAAGTTGTGAAGATAACGACATTTTATGTCATACAGAAGTTGTTTTAATTTTTAACAACATGTTATGCCGAATGGAATCGGTAAAATTAGTCTCAAATAGAAATTATTAGGTACGAATGTAAAATAATAGAAAATCTTTATTTATTAGGTTTTGATAACTTTACTTGTATTCACAGTGAAAAGCCAGTGATTTTGAGTGTATGTGGAAAAATATATTTAAGCGAAACAAATTTATGATTTAAATTGATTAGTTATTAACCATTCCAAAATTTTGAGTGGTGTATCTGTGACATACGTATTATATACGTGTGAAATGTATTTTCTATAATTTATGCTAAGAATGGTAGGGTTTACTTGCATTGGGAGAAATTATTCTACTTAAGAAATAAACATTTTTAGGCCCTTTATTCGCAATATGACATGGGAATTTTAAATGTTTGTTTCTAATTATAACAAAGATAATAAAGTTATAAAAAATACAAAAAATAGAATGCAAATATTTCTTTTGAGTGCAAGCCAAACTAAATGATAGATCTACTTATTGTAAGCATAATAAATATAATTTTGTAACAATTCGAATTGCATTAAGATTTACATATATTTTTATGAATCGAATTTAAAACTAGAACATAAATTCGTTCGTAGAAGCTACGACAATGTATTATTATTGTACAAATATAATATATTAGTTAATTGTAAATATGCGTTTGTGCCTTGTGGTTGTTTAATATAAGATATAGTTGTGATTAATTTTGCACATTTCTCATTAAATTGTAAAGGCAACTACATAAAAGATTTACTAACGGATTGTTTATTGATAAATTATAGATTGTGTAAAAGAACTCACAGAGTTGTTTATGTAATAAAAAAGTGCTATACATTGATATTTTGTTTCATTTTGTTATCAAATTACTAAAAAAGTTGTGGTATTTCTTACATCTAAAACAAAACTGAAATCTTAACTTTCAACTTCATATAAGAGAAAAAAATTTCAGCCATAGACAATTGATATTATTTAATTTATTATAGGCCATCGGTTTATGTAAAACATTTTTCCTCTCCCGTTTCCTCCACATAAATTTGGCTTACTTATCATAGACTTGCCATTTCTGAATAAATTGGATATATTTTTCTTAAACACGGCATACTCTCTACGTAACTTCACCATGTAATCAAGTAGTAGAAGATAATTCTTCTACTTCTGAAGGTAAACTTGATTAAAATTTATCTTTTGTTAGTCAAAATGAAAATGTATTAAATGCAATCCTATTTGTACATATTTTTAAACATGTCTAAAATCGTATTATTTGTTAAAATATTCACTTGGTTATAAAATGGGTGGAATTCGCGTTTATTTTGGATCTAAGACTAAAACGATCTAACAATTTATTTTACAACTATTTATTGGTATAATGGAAAACTTTTCTCCTTTACTGTAGGTGTACTGTATTTACTTTTCTGTGGTTCAGAGCTATCTTATATTATTCTGGTTTATCTCGCAGGATCTTTGGGTAGGGCCCAGTGTGGCATGATTTTATTTATCATAAACTCCAGTTCCGGAATTTGCATGCACAAGTTTTCCTGTACTTATTGAATAGAAAAATGTGATTAATCAAATCAATATTTTTTTGCAAATAACCTAAAAACTTGCTAAATGAGACTAAAAAGAAAACACCATTAACAATCTAATAATTTATTCTACAACTATTTATCAGCAATCGCAGCTGTTTCTTTCTCCTTTTCCTCAACCGGTTCAGGTTGTTCTTCCGGCATTATCCTAGTTAACTTCGAAGGATCCTTGGGTGGTGCCCAGTCCGGTATAATCTTATCATGAATGCGCCAGCTTCCATACAAATTGGACAGATGTTTCTCAAACACTATGTATTCAAGGACGTCTTTCGCGAGAATTTCACTGCCGTGTAGAAGTCTGCCGAAACGGTCGTATACCGTCAGTTGCTGGCGAGTGTGGAAACGGACTGTTACCTGAAATAATAATTATTTTGTAATAAATTTTAAAAATCGAAATAAAATAGATGGATTGTAATTATGGTTTTGATAATTTTTGTACTTGTATTTATAGCATTAAATCTATACTAATAAAAATGTAAAACTGAAGAATTTGTTTCTTTTTAAACACGCTCATGAAAGGGGGTAGCAATTACACTGCAGGTGCGAGCTGGCTCAATCACGCATTGCTTGGCTTCACACTTCACACTATCACACTTTTATTGCTGAATATGTTATGCAGTAAAATTACCCTCTGTCACCTCACGACGACACCCACGGGTAGATATGGGTAGCGACACATGTACTCTAAGCCTTCGCCACATGGGCAGAAATGTGTTTAGTATATTATTTAATTTAAAAACTTTTTGGCCATCCATCTGTTAACACTAGTGAATCGTCTACTCAGTACGGAAACTGAGAATTTAAGCCTTTACATTTGGCATCAAAATCATACACACCTGTCCAAATATATTCTCCTTGCTAACAACATCCGTACACCTCGCATGCACGACCCTCGGCGGCTCCAACGATTCCAGGAACCTCCATCTCAACGTCTTTCCCATTGTATTGTGCATGAACTCCGGGTATGCCTTCTCCGTTACTAACATTCTTAATACCTTCTTATCTCTGTTAGCTAAACTTTCATGTGCCTTTATATAAATATCCTGTGCCGTTTGACAAAATGCTTTTGTGTCAAAGTCTTCGTCAAATGACTTGATTTTTCGGATGGCCATCATTGATTTGGATTTCTTTTCAATAAGTTCAACAGCTTGTTTCGCTCGAGTGGTGGAGACTAAAGAGGCTTTACCATCACCCTCTGGTGGTACATAGCCCTCAAATACTCCTCCTGAAAAAAAACAATTAAAATAATAAATTAATAATTTCAAATTTAAATTCAAATTCATTTATTTACACAAATATGTAAAATATAATCATTTGAAAACAACAAAAAACAATAAAATCATTATTTTAAGACATTATCATATGTAATATCGAACACCAATATGGTTGAATATTCCTAACTGTATAAAAATTGTAATAACATAATACCCATATATTGAATTAACAATAAGTGACCACTTAAATGTCTTACTCCCCCTGATGAAGGACCTCCGAATCGGTCAGAAACTGAGTTAAAATACAGTGAGTATAAACCGTCTCAATACAACTAACATAATACCAAGTTTAAGCAATAAGTTAATTTGATTTGGATAACATATTTCAAATAATTTCTAACATTTAACCAGAAGATCCAAAATGACTCTATTAAGAGACTACTAAACTATATAAAATAACAAATTTTTATTAGAGAAAACCTTTTTGATAGAATAAAAAGTGAAATAAGTTGTTTGTAATATTCATTTTGTTTATAAGTTTGCAAGAAGTAAATAAGTGTATTTTGCTAGTAACAATTAATTACAATTTATTTAAAAATAGCAGTGCTCTGCTGTTTCACCAGTGAAACTTCTGATCCAGTAGCAACTCCAGGATTACTACGTTTTATACATGTATACCAAGTTTCATCATAATCGATTCAGTAGTTTTATATGAAAGTGTAACAAACAAACATACATACATGCTCACTCTTTTCTTTGCATCTTTCATGTTCCTGTAAGATTTACAAGATTAAACCTAGTCTATATCCTTTCTCAGGTTACAAACTGATCAGGTAGACAGTCACTTTCACATTAAGAATAGAGTAAAGAGTAAAAGTAAAAAAAAAATTACACTCGATCAAACACAAGATAGTAAGTAAGCAAGGATTATGTAAAAGTGAATTAAAGCTCTGAACAAAAATTACCCGTAGCAGATATATAGAATGCTCGCTCTGTCCATGGTCTAGGAGGCAAAACTCCCCTCTCCTTCATCTTTTGCCGTACTTTTTCCTCTGGGATAGAATCCATATCTTCATTTAGATCGGGTAATTCCACTCTTAAGTATTTTTCCTTCCGGAGTTTCTTGTATTTTGGGTTGAAATGCTTCGTTGTGGTTGTGCGGCTCGCTTGCAAATATAATGCGGTGGGCACGATCCGCAGTTGGTTAAACTTAAAAATAATAATTAATTATGTTATATATATGCGAGAAAAAACAATGTTTTGGTGTTTGTTTCATTGATAATCTCAAATTTTACCTTTACTAAAATTGAGTTCGCCATTTTTCTAGATAATATAATATATTTTATTGAATAATATAATCACATAGACTTCACTGAGATTTTCAGATAGCTCATTGCTGTATTTATTTTCGTTAATATGCCTATTTTAATTTTATTTTAGTCACAATATAACTATAACCTTAAAATTCAAAATATCTGTCAAATTACAAATACTTAAATCAAATGTCAAAGTAATATTTTTTATTTATGAAAATTTATTTTGGATACTAGGAATGAATCGAATGTTAACCAAATACTGGTTAATAAATTAAACTTTTTTTTAATTTTGAATAAACAATAAAAAAATGTATTTTTTTATATTTAAACATTTCCCACTTTGACAAAATTTCATTAACATTTAAAAATAAAAAAAATGTATATCTCTGGTCGCGTATTTACAAAGTTAGAATGTTTTTCTTCCTTATATTCATTGCATTTCTTTAAGGTAGGAATAATATATTTAATTTATTATATTCACGAAAATTCACGAATCTCTTCAACTATGAAAAGAAATTTAAAATTGTCTATGGGTATAATTTTAATAAAATATTTTTAGTCATATGTTCTCCTTTCAAATTGTGATTTTTAAATAAGTGTTACAAAATTCAATAAATTGTCGTGTTGTCTTTTTAAAATATAAAAATTAAATTTTTACTGTAAAATCTTTTATTATTTCATCGTGTATGTTTTTTTAATTGAGTGGGCTGTATATTATTTTCATCCTCTAACAAAGAGATTTTCCTAAAATTTTCTTTTAATTTTACTTTATTTCAATTTAAAATTATATTTTCTATTGAATAGTGTGTTTTTCTCAAGTATATAATTTTTCACAATAAATTTAAATCGATATTTGGGTGCTTTTCCACCGGATATCCGGCGACTCCATACACGTTGTCTCTAGTTCTCGAACGAACAGAGATCGTCGCAGCGTTTCTTTCTTTTCTGAACAGGCGCAGTCCGAGAGAACTCGCAAAAGGAGTAAAAGGCTCCTACATAACCTGTCACTACGTGAGTATCAGTGCATAGTCTTGTAGATATTCTGTATTTTATTAGTATTTTCGCTTCTTTATTAATAATTTACCGATATTTGTATTATCCTTGCTGAGTCATACGTGAAGGTTGTAATTCGGTTGATCCACAAAGGACCCTCTTGATACTTGGCATTGCCTTACCTTTTTGTGGTAAGTAGGCGTCGCCTCGAAAAATGTGAATCTTTAATTAAAATCGTTTTGAACAAATAAAAAGTAATGTAGTTGTATGAAGTGTGGGGCGATGACCTATCGTGTTCATGAGTGGGTCCGCATTTTGCCCTGTACTAATTGCCACGTGTATTTGTTTCAGCGATATATTGTATGAGTCAGAAGGTAGAAAAACCAGTATTATCGGGTCAACGGATCAAGACCAGAAAAAGAGGTAAGCTATTGATAATATAATATGATATTTAATGTTTAAATTATATTAATATTTCAAATTTTATCGTAATATAATTAAAAATCACGTGTTGGATATAAGTCGTGGATACCTCGAAAGTACCTATGTTTCTATATATGTATGTATTTATAAATGAAGATGTATCTAACATTGTTTGGGAACTGGCCTTAACCTTGCTAAATGCCAATATAATGTTAACAATCTAAATAGGTCATGTACGCAAATGTTATTCTTTTGTGAAAGTTGTGTTAATTATTTGTAACAATAAATAAAATTTAGGCGTGGACTAAAAGAATCCTGGAATTTTCGACAAAGCTTTACAAATATTATATAGTGGAGATCAATTTAGTATTACATGAATCCTGACTATTGTTAATTCAATTTTATTATATGTTTATTTATTGATCTTGAAATGGTTAAATGTATTCATATTGTTAATTATTACTTGGTTTTTATTGTTTTAAAAATAAATCTAGATGCTAACTATTAATATTTCATTGCCTTAGCAGCCCAAGCCTTAATCAATTAATTACTAACATTGTTGCTTCTACAATATTCAACTTCTTGACAAATTCATTTCCATACTATCAGTAGAGTTTGTAGTGTCTACCCAATTTCAAATAAGGTTGTTGTATACATATATTATTGTGTATCTTCAAAACATAATAAATACAAATTTAGAAAAACTTAGCATTAAAAACCAAAAATATTAAATGTTATGACTTTAGTCAGCTATAATACAAATTTAGTATGTTATGCTACATGTATTTCAACGGATATCTGTTTTTATAGGTATCGTAAATCTAATGCTCCGTTATGATAATATATTACATTTTTAATTAATCTAAACATTTAACCAAACATTTGAGTATGTTTTTAACTTAACTCTATATGAATATTACAAAAATCTATTTAATTTTATGTTGATTTTACATCCATATTACTAAAGTTCCTATTTTTTCATCACATAAAATGTGCTTTTCCCAAGAAAATTGTCAATATAGAGACGAGACTGTAGGAACACATAATTTCCTAACAAACACTTCTCATTATTTTAAAATTTCCATTTTGGCCACATAACTGTAGTTGTACACCATTGAACATATAACTGTACAGCGGTAACCTCAATTTTTTTGTTGAACATTGTTTGATCATGCTACGAGAGGTCAAGTGGTTTTTGCAAACATTCCTGTCACTTATATTAGCAGATAATTGAAACTTTGATATTAAATATTATCTTTTTATTTTTGTTGATGAGTATATGAAGTCGAAGAAATATAAATTTATATTTCCTTATTTTGATATACAATATACTTAATGTTTATGTTAAATAAAAAACTTTTACAAGCAAATTATTAGCTAACAGGAGATTTCTTGTAAGTCACCATTATAGTCACATACTCTTGTGTATTTTAACTACTTTTTTCATTTTTAAAATGGTCTTTCAATTTTCAACTTATGCCATCAATGATTTAGTAAAGTTATTATGATAAATAAAAAAAAGAATATTATTTATTATATCTATAGTCCTTTTTAACATTATAAGGTTCATTAATAACAATTTATATTAAATTGGAATTGGTACTACTGTCTTGACAGTGTGATAATGTTCTCACGTTTATTAGACTTGTAGAAACAAGTGACATTGACTGTGGCCTTCATTCACTTCCCCATGCTGATAACAAAATCGTGATTTAAGATATTTCTCCATAGCTGATAGTTGTTGAATAACATTTTTACTTAAAAATTTCATGACTAGTTAAGTTCAATAATAATTTGTAGTCAATAAATTCATGAATTGCTTATTTTAAGATTTGAAAAGAGAAATATTCTGAAACAAGAAGTTAAAAGTTTTTAATATGAAGCATTCAATTCTTACTTTATTATTATTACACACATACAATTTCAAATATGTCTGAATAATTACATACTAAAATTAAAATAAAAAATAATTACTCAATATGCCTTACTATTATTACATGTAAATTATTATATGCACTTAAATATCAAAAATTAAGGAGAACTTGTAACACTTGTTAGTACAATACTTTTTCTATTTATTCAAATGATGTCAGAGATAATCTTTTCTAAATAACCACAGCATGATTATACAAAACTTAAGTTTTTAAATTGTATAATGATTTAAATGAATCGCCGAGTCCTTATCACAAGCAATTAATGTTGTTTACTATACTTCAATTTAAAAAGCTATATAATAACCCCATAATTGATGTCTTACGTAATATATAATGTAGGTTTTGATTAAGAGAATAAGATGTGTACTTGAAAAATTGGTTTTTAATATTTTGCTAAACAGAATAAAAAAATAGTGCATTTAATCTTGTTGGTATTTCTTAAATGATTATCCCTATATTTCATGATTTAACTATAAAATAACTTTATTAGATATGAAAATAAACAAAACTACACACACTTACAATGCACTTTACAAGCCATAGTACTTAATTTGTACTTTTTCCTTATTACCAACATGTCAAAAATTGCTTTCAAATTATATTCTTGTAATACTATGTCAAGGAAGAGTGAATATTCCTGTCACGGGCATATTAAAGCGTAAAAGGAGTATTTCTGAAATGAAATTAATGATTTTTATTTTTTTATTACTTTTTCTATTAAGTCAATTTTATGTTGCATTATTTGTGAGTTTACAGTCTTTAAAACACACATTTCATGCTAATTGGCTCTCTAACATGTCTATTTATAGATATGTAAGGGCATCAAGTAATTTTCCTTTATATAATTTATTGTCAAGACAAGCCGCTAAGTTATGATTCACGCCGGCCTTGCGTCGCCTCGAACAAATATCGTCACTGCTTATAAATTAACGATCGTTTTCAATTGTGCTCTTTATTATTAAATATACAGCCGTTAAACTTTCTATAAATGTGTTTTGTTCGCACATGATGCGTGAGCTTGCATCATTTGTGCGAATGGAATAATGCCTTGGAAAGTAATTTTACAGTCTATTCAATTATTATATTCCACAATTGTCTTTGATTTATGTGAATGATTATATTGTAGAATGTAATGTAGTAAGTTATTAAACATTATGTACAATTTTATTGCAATAGATAAAGTAACAAGTTGTTTATCAATTATTACAGACATTAATGTTTAATTGATTTGTAATATATTTAAAATACGTCAGGAATGCCGCGAGTCCTTAGTATCTTTATCTAGATAATATAATAACCAAAAATAGATAACCTAAAAATCATTATGAATCGTTAAACTTCTAACATAGTTATAGTTTTTTCTGTAAAATTAAGCCTACTGACTGGTCATCCAAACATACTTAGAAAGAGATTGCAAGTTCCTATAAAAGAAGGAACGTCATACTATAATTATACGAATAATCTTCATTAATGAGCGGTTTTAAACAACAATACAAACAAACAATATTAAGTCAAATTGCAAAAAGCAAAGTGCCAATTTTTACCAAAGTTTTAAGTGCTATATCTTCAGCAAAACAAACATTATGAAAATGATAATATAATTGCTATTTTATCTCGTTTTATGTATGTGCCTAATAAGTCATGTATGCTCAGAGTAAAGGAATAGAGAGTCACTATAATATCTCACAGCAGGCTAGTATTGATGGCAGAAATTGGTTAGGGGGGACCTTTTATGTGTTTTGACTAAACTTTGTGTTCGTTGCAGATGAGAAAGAGAAGTACGACCCGAACGGGTTCCGCGACGCTCTGGTGCAAGGGCTGGAGCGCGCGGGCGGGGACCTGGAGGCGGCTTACAAATTCCTAGACGCGGCCGGCTCCAAGCTTGACTATCGTCGTTATGGCGAGGTCATTTTCGACGTGCTTATCGCTGGGGGGCTGCTGCGTATGTACCTTTTAATTTTTTTTACCTTTAAAAAAGGAATTAAATTACAAAAAAAATATATCATAAATATTGATATGAATAATATAGTACTAGAAATTAATTGCTCCTGTCAGATCATTTTTGATTTATACAAAATGATATAAGGATAAATATAATTGGATATTTAAATATTGTTACTGTTGCAAAGACAGTTTTTCCTGTTTAAAGTGTGACTGAGTCAAGTGATGTTTAAATTAAGTTTGAGTGTAAATTATGTTGTTTGTAGTTATTAATATGGAAAATTGACCAGCCGGTTGAACATTTTTTTCCTGTTTCAACTGTGATGTCATGTTGTGATAATTAAATTATAATACATGGTTTTAAGTTTGTTAACAACTTTATTTTTTTACTATTACGGATAAATAAATCGATTTTATTTTATTTAGTTATTAATTATTCATAAAAATAATAGCTTATGGAAAATAAAGAACTATATAAATTGACATGATGAAAAAACTGGCTAGAGTCCTGACACCTGATGAGAACTCCTTACTCGTTCGTTTTACTGCTGATCCTTGTTCCCAAACATCACAAATTACCTGCCATTATGTATATATATTAATGTCTGTTTGTCCGTACACCAGTCCCTGGCGGCTCGGTGTCGATGGACGGGGAGACGCCGAAGACCAACACTTGTATCTTCAGCGCGAGCGAAGATATGGAGACGATGCGCAACTTTGAACAGGTTTGTGTGCATTTATAATTTCAAATTAAAAAAAAATATGTAATAAAGAATTTTTCGTTTTTGTATTTATTCTGAATCCCTTAAAAACTTAATTTATCTATTTACTATACAATACAAACACTCTATTGTAGCACCACATAAAAAAATATTTTACAAAGAGGTTTAAAAAGGCGGCCTTATCTCTGCGAGCGACTTCTGCCAAGCAACCTTTGGCTAGGATTTTGACTATTTCATTTAACATTGAAAAATAAAACTCATTAAAATGTTTTATTTTCTATTATTTTTTCAATTTTGGTCAAGTCAGCCTATGGTGATCAGAGTACTGCATATTGTGCGAAACAATCATGATAAGCCTCATTTTAAATTAATAAAAAAATTATTATGAATGCCATTTAAAACCCACTTAAAAATGAAAGTTTCTACAACTACCGATCTGTGAAACGATTGGTATCTTTATTACTTTCATGCTAACTTGCAATTAAATGCAAGCATCAAATAGATACATATTTTTATGATCCATATTAATGAAATGCTATTGTTTGTCGTAAAATTATATATTCATTGATTGTTATCCGTTTGTGTGCAGGTATTCGTGAAATTGATGCGACGTTACAAATATCTTGAGAAAATGTTTGAAGAGGAAATGAAAAAGGTAATTAATTATGGTAATTGTAAATTTTATGTTATTTTTTTGTTTTCTATTTACTAATGGCTGCCTTTCGCACGAGGGAATATTTGTTTCCTTGTAAGTTCAAAAGTTATTAATATGGCTTAAAACATTTCTTTCGGAACTAATAAATTAAAATCTAAATGGCAGAAAATTGCGAAGTTTCTTAACGCATATGTTTTTCTTACAAAGATTGTAATGGTTTTTGTACAGGGCCATCATGTCTTAACTTATTGTTAATTTTGTTTGTATTTTCATGTAAGTGACGGTAATTGTCTTAATGAAAATAAAAAATCTTTAAACCTAAACCTATATTAGGTACACTTGCACTGATGCAAACATAGATATAGGATAGACATACAATTATTTACAAAATATGTGTTATCCACAG
>LQNK01000712.1:80376-90571 GCA_001586405.1 Phoebis sennae
CCCCCCCCCCATGTAATATTTGGTGATTTTATATAGGACCTCCCCCCTTTCGAAACTCACGTGATTAAAGGACGGTCCCTAATCTAAATAGGACATTTGATTTGATGTATACTCGTACTTGAGACAATTAAACACTGAATTTATTATTATTAATTATTTACTTTTTTACTACTATGTCTTTAAAAAAATGGTTTTGTCTATAGGTTGTTGGAGTTCCTGCCGCTGAACCGTCGCAGCGAGGAGTCGCTCGCCGCAATGTTCGGCGCCCGCGGGCTCGGCGAGGTCGTCCGGCTGCACCGCGCGCAGGCCTCGCAGGAGGCGAGGCGGGAGCTCACCCGCGTGCTTGATGATGAGCTAGCTGATGGAAGAGCCGTGCGCGACCTGATACCCGATCTGAGGGATATGGCGCTGAAGAACGCTATCCCGGACCATGAGGTGGTCGCTATAGTGAGTTTCCATTGGTATTTATACTGTTAAGTGGCCAGGTTAATTTGAAAACAGGCTTCACTTGAGTCGAGGAACCGTCCATTTCTTAATGGGACAGTTACCGTGAGATTTGAAAGCGGGTGGGGGTCTATATAAAATTACGAAATATCACAATGGGGAGGGGGTCTAGTACTATAACGCGTGTATTTATTTTTTTCGGGATACTTAACCCAATACATTTTCCTGGTAAATGATTTATACAAGAATAAACTTACTTAACTAAGCCTATTTTTATGAATATTTAAATACACATATTTTTTAGGTACTAAAAAATACACGTGTTATAGGAAGGAGGGGGGGTAAAAAAAGCAAAAACATCACATGATTAATGGACGGGCCCCGGAACTGGGAGCTCGATAGATAGCTATAGTGTCGCCATTATAAGAAAGTATTACATATTCCATCTTCAAATCTATTTATAAGTTTATATGATGAAACTTGATGACGAGTCAGAGTGGTCCAGCCAAGCGCTCGTGGCCGGCAGCGGCTGAGTCTTTCGGCTTTTGTTCGGCCGCGGCGCAGAGGCTGGCTCGCTATGTCGACATGGCAGTCTGATTGTATGACTATTGTACAAAAAGCTTGTGGAAATATTTAATTTTATTTGTCTAAATAACTTAATTGTCTCGAGATCTAGTGGCTAGGCCATTTTTTCAACCATACGTAAAAAATGAATTGTGTTGTAAGGTACCTGTGAGAAATTAAAAAAAACCAGTATCCATGTCAATATTTTTATATTGATTTCTAATTATATTGACTTAAACAAAAAGATGATGATGCTTACAACCTCACAAAATAAGTCTTATTTTAAAATTTGTATGTAATTTAACTTATGTATAATGAAGGTTGTTTCTGGAAATTGAATTAATGTCAAATTATTCTTAATGTTTTCTTCAAATACTACAATTACATTGTCTGCAAGCTTTTTACAAAAACAATATGTCATAACCACTCCCACAAAAATAATTAAAAAATACTTCTCAAACAGATAAATAGACCGTATAAAACGTATATTTCAGATCTGGCAGTGTGTGATGGCCCGCGGCGAGTGGAACAAAAAGGAGGAGTTGCTGGCGGAACAAGCGGCCAAGCATTTGAGGCAGTACACACCACTGCTGGCTGCCTTTGCACACTCGGCTAAGGCGGAGATCGCACTGCTTACTAAGGTTGGTTTATACAATAGGTCTATGGACTAAAGCTAGGTTATATGAGATGTAGTCTTGTATAATTGATAGAATGACTTTCAATTGGTGGAAATGCATATTCAAAATACTTTTAAAATACTTTATGTACTCCATTTCCACTGACCTTTTTTACTACCTGATGATGAATTATCGAAACCTGTTGTAAAATTTGTTTTATAGTATTAGTAGATTTTGGTTAAGGTACAGGCAGTTAAATTAAAAGTTGGTGTACACTGTATAATTTTTTTTAGAACATTAAAGAAAATTTTTCTATCATTTTATGACTTGTTCATTGCAAATGTAAATTTTAGTTAATTCAAATTATGGAAGGCAGACATAGATTTGTTACCAACTAAAAATTCCGCCAGCTGTCTTGTCGTTTATTTATAAATCGACAAAATACAGTCTTGAGTTGTTTTTCTTCAATAGTGTATCTATTTATACATCACCATTGATGCCAATAAAATGATTGATGTCGCACACAAGTAGAACCGGCACGAACGCAACACAGTCGCGTCGGTGTGGAAACTGTGCGACACTATCGCGTGGATTGTCTGTAACGATTCAGTCTATGGCTGAATCTAACATGCAAGCGCTACATTTTATCACTAAAACGATAGGTACTGAAGTCCAATCTCTTGTATGTACTTAATTTGGAAAACTATTATTAAAGGTTGTGTTAGCGTTGTAAGCATTCGTTGATCCATAATAACGCGTAACTTCTGATCCCTTGGAAACTTCGGGATTAAAAGTAGCCTATATGTCATTTTGAACCCTTACCTTTATGTATACCAAGTTTAATAATAATCAGTTTAGTAGATTTTGTGTGAAAAAGTACAACATACATACATCCTCACAAACCTTCGCACTGGTCCGAGCTCACTTTGAATGGAGATTGTCTTTTGTACCTATCGATTTTGTGGTTACATCCCAGAATTTTTTTATTATTATTGATAAAAACTGGATTTTTTAAAATGATTTATTGTCCCTTAGGTGCAAGAATACTGCTACGAGAACATGAACTTCATGCGCGCGTTCAGCAAGCTGGTGGTGATGCTGTACAAGAGCAACGTGCTCTCGGAGGAGGTGATCCTGCGCTGGTACCGCGACCCCAACTCGTCCAAGGGCAAGCTGATGTTCCTCGAGCAGATGAAGAAGTTTGTCGAGTGGCTGCAGAGCGCTGAGGAAGGTGCGTGGCTTGAGTTATAGTGGAAAGGGGTTAAGCGACGGAAGGCGCGGTCATTCGTTGGATGGGTGACCGCTCAGCGTCGCTACGCCCGCGTTCAAAAAGGTTGTGGTGCTGACGACAGCAGTACTTAAATCTGTACGTTAAGTAATGTAAGGTGCGGTCAGCCTCTTGATGGGTTAAGGGCTATAGAAATAAAAACATGCAAGTATTCTACAAACAGTTGGGGAGTACTAGTCCATTTCTTATATTTAGTTCATTAAAAAATATATGCAAAAACATTAATAACTCTCTCAGAAATACCACGGCTGTTGTGTTTTTTTTACGAATAAGATTTTCACCAATTATTTGATGTAATAGCCATTTGTTTTTAGGCGCATTTTTAGCTAGTGTTAAATGTACAATTAAGTTATATTGAACAATTAATGGTACATATTTTAGTATTCATATTTGACATTTGGAAGCTAATATTATATCATACAAATATTTCCCTATTATATAATAGTTCCAATAATAATCATGTAAATTATTCCAGAGTCTGAGAGCGGTGAGGAGGAGGATTAATTTAAGAGCAGCGAGTGAGACTGACACAGCGCCGTCCCTCCAAGCATAATCAACAACAGAACAACAATAGACACAATAGCAACAATGGACGGCGGCAACAGACAACGGCCGCTCTATCCGGCATAATAATAATAATTAACGGGGTGGAGCGAGCGAACTTTTCTACCACTGTATATTATTCATTTCTAAAGTAACATGTTGATGAAATACAATATTTTTTATTCAATTTTTTTAGTAAAATTTCAAATAAATGTGGTGACACATCAATTGTTTTTTATTTTATACCTTTATCATGGCATTAGTTTTTGATTTATAATAATGGGTGAACAAACAAATAACGATAAATTCATAAATGTGGAAGAATCAGAATTTTATAAATGTGGGAGTTTGGATGTTTTTGTGTTAATTTTGTCGCAACAACTGAACGTATTTTGATTAAATTTTATATACAGATAGGCTAATATCATTTATATTATAGTAGCTAGACAATTTATTTATCTATAGACCCCAAAATTAACGCCTGTAAAGCAATGGGCAAAAGTTATAGTTTAAAGTAACTTGGGTTAAACTAATACAAACAAAAGTCTCAGGTTAGATGCTGTAAATGCCACAGACAATAGATTTCTACCTAGTATCGACCCTCTGCGCCGGGGATTTAAAATTATCTTATCTATGTTCGATTATATTGGATTTACCTTTTAAATGCTGTTCAATTGGGATGGGGGACGGGATAAATCACTTGGTAATAATAATTTGTATGCATTAAATTTAAACTATACTTGATGAATTATATGTATCCCATCTCGCAAGGCAAAGTATTTCAATCAGCCAATTTATTACACATTCATTTTTTTATACATAAAATGGCGCTATCGGAAGTAAATCTTACTAATATTATAAATGCGAAAGGTGACAATGTATAAAATCTGACATTATTTTTCTGAATAAATTCAGTATATCTTTAAATACATTATTTAAAACCACAACACCATAGTTGCAGTATTCAATTAGTAATATGAAAAAAATGGTTTACTCCCCACTTCTAAAAATGGACACATTTTTTAATCTAAACTAGTCCTATCTAAAACAGTATAACAGAATTTTGAAAATCGATCGAATAACGTTATTACTTATTGCCACATATTGTTGAATTTATTATTTATACTTAACAAAACAAATATTATCTCCCTACAATACGAGAATAGAAAAAATCTGTTCCCGGGTTTTTACCCTGTGTGAACTTACACAACAAAAAATGCGTCAGGGTAGCTTTTTCAAATTAACACGCTTTACAAAACTAGTACGGAAAAGGGCTTTATATTTTATTCTTATAAATAATATCGAAGAAATATGTGCCTTTCAGACTATAAGATATTGGGAATATTTTGTATATAATATAATGTAAAAACATTTTACAAACCGCTGTAGGCAACGCCTGTCATGGATAAAATGGAAACGCGTCGCTTTACGAGATACCATAAACAGTAATGAGCAGATGTTAGATGCAGAACATTTGTATATAACTAGTCTAAAACTCTAGAAACTATAATTACACATGAAAATCAACCCTAATCCATCTGCTCGCCTAGGCTTCACAATAAACACTCAATTTAAAAATGAATAGAAAACGTGCTCTTTGTATTTTAGTCAAAAGGTTATACGGTATGTACCTTTATGTGCTATTAAGTTTCATAGTCCTCTTCGGAACAATAGGTCCCTAGGACCCTAAACCTTATTGCGGAAAAAATGTTGCTTTGTTGAAAAATAAGTTTACATTTTCGAATGCTAAATAGGGTAGTAAATAGATTTTATGACTAAGTTATTGGATCATATATCATTTTGCTGGTTTAAAATAAAAAATAAAACTATTATTAGATAATTATAAAACTATTATTATCTCAGCCAATATTCCAAAATTGACGAATGCCTGTGGTATATTTTTTATTATTTCAGTAAAAGTGATAAGTAGCCTTCTTTAAAACTATGCTTATTCATAAAAAGGGTTAAATAATGATTATATAAAAAACTATCAACTTGTTTTTATTTATCCATCCACCAATTAAGCCTTAAAATAACATAGTTCCTGTTTGAACGTCTCTTATGTATACCATACATAAATGGTATACATAAGAGATGTTCTCTAAACAAAAAATAAACGTAACATACGCCGAGTGTTCGACTAGTAATTAAACTAATTAATAGAATTTACTATTCTATATAACGTATAAAAAAATAAGATCAAGAATTGCTTTATGTAAAATAATTAAAGCTTTTTCTACTGCCGTAAAGTTTTATATTAAACTTTAATGATAAATGTCAATATTTCATTTAATTGTGTTATGTGGTATTATTTTTCTAGGTTGTTTAATAAAAAAAAACTTAGCCATTGATCTTTAACCCATTTCCGAAATTGTAGCTAACATCAAAAAATTAAATCATGTGTTGAGACATGGAACTTATTCACATCCGTTATTTATTTATATCCGTTTTACGCATTGATTATTCTTTAGTGGCAAGTTGGTACTTGGCCTATGCCCGTCCAAACCGAAATCATTTTTTCATCTCGACCGGGGATCGAACCCAGTAAATATGTCTTGTTTGCAACGCCAACCACTGAACCAACGAGGCGACTCCTTATATGTTCCTACTATTTTATTGTATTCTCTACTCTTGTTATGTAATATGTAGGGATGGAAGAATTGACGGGAAGCGGGATAAAGATAGGAATTTTATTTCTATCGCATTTCATTCGATAAAGCATAGTTTTACCATCCACAGCGACTGTTGGCTCAATCTTATCTTAGAACCGATCGTACTCCAGACTCGGGAAATACGTACTTACAAGTTTACAACTAATCCCTGGGGATGACTTATAGAAAAAGCATTCTTTATAAATATTTATTCAAGAAACTGTTGGAATGCTTTCTTGCATACACTTATAATTAATATAATATATACTTAGGTAGGTGGATACTTTCTATCAGTTTATGTCACACATGTTTCATATAACGTGTGCATATTACATGTTCTATGGCAACACTGCTCTGTACAATCATTTGACCGTTCCAAATTTAATTCGAATGAGGTTACAATAACGGTATTCGAATGACATAAAGACCCTTGACGAAATAGTTCCAAAATAGAGTATAAACGAATTCAAAATATACATAGTTAAATCGTTAACCGTCGTGAATTTCGCACACGCATAATACGGCAAGGGGAGGGTTTCCGGAGTATTCATCGGACGGGTTTAACGGCTAGCTATTGTGGGTTTTGTGAGACCCCTCGCGATTCAAGGCCACGGGACCGCGCTGCCAAGGTCATCGCTGTCAGTTGTCAGGTGCCCGCCAATTTCTTACGCAACTTTTTTAATTAGAATAGGCACAGGCGCTGCACATTATGCAGTTGATAACCTCAAGTTTTTATTTCTGTGAACTTCTTTACATTGTTGCACTGAGCTGTCATTACGTCTTATTGTAATTGTAAAGTGTATTTTTACCCTGTAATAATGATTTTTTGTGGTGCTAAACAATAAAATTCATTATTTAAAAGTTTGTTGTTTTTATTATCATTCTTCCTTTATCGACTTTTCACACGTTAAGTAGTCAGAAACTCTTTAAAGTAATGCCTAATACATATCTTTTATAATTTAAGTACGTCTTCAATTCAAACCCCGGCTTCAGTAAAAAGGAAACAAGTGGATTAAAAAGGACCAGCTATCAAAGGGACAAATTATCAGAATGGTTACCTTTGGATAAAATACAAATTAAAGTGCCGTGTGACGCTTTTGCATTTCAATGATTAGGAAATGAATACATATTGGATAACCATTTGCATTACTAGTTATGAGATTATGAGTTATGAATAATATTTATTATTAAGTTTTATAAGAATGAACTGAAAAGTATACTTATCCAAAAGGGGATCAGACATTGGAATTAGTTTCGAACAAAAATACTTAAGAATTTTTTTGCTAAAACATCTCATTTCTGAGCTTTAGCAGCATAGTTACGATGTTTCGCTATGGTTGAAAATTTTCCTATCACAAACTATACAAAAAATTAAAAATCAAAGAGTACCAACACAGACGGGACGGACTACATTATAACAGGTGGACCCATTCAATTATTTCACTACCGCCCTGTGCACACCCAAAATCCTATGTTAAACTGATAAAACGGATGTATTTTTTACCGATACAAATTATAGACAATTTTAAAATATTCATTTGTAATCTTCGAAACTCGAAACCTTAATTTCTGAACTGGCGCATTGGCGCGAACGGGATTCCATATTTGAATTACTTTTTTTTACCAAAAAGCACAGACATCGATCATTAGACCGAAGCTTATCCTTCAAATTTTTTGCTCTCAGGTATATTATATCACGAGTAAATCTTTATCCCCCATTGTATTGTGGGATAAGTGAAGGTATGTATGTGTGTGTCGTATTCAGCGTTACAAAGAGCCAGGTGCGCACTCTTTTCAAGCGATGTACGTACGCCTCCTTGCTCAAAGATTTCCTACGCAGCTGTCTTTACAACGTTCCTTTTTTAATTTGCGAATGTACCTATGCCTAGCAATGAACAGATTTTACGCTTGTTAAATAGGTTAGCATTGGATTTGGTCATGCTCATGCGAATTAAAAAAAATTTCAAATATCGAACAACAATATGGAATGACACTTGATGATTTTTGATCAGTTTATTTTTTAATTGAATTTGAACAGATAGATCTACAAATTTGCAAAAAAATCACAATTTACTGACCTATTTGTTTATTTTAATGGAGCATGAAAAAAATGTGATATTTTTTAAAACACACTTGTCTAAAGAAGCGCTTAAGAAATATGAATTGCTAAATCTTTTGTTACCTCCTACTTTTATTTTGATTAAGTACCGAAACTTCAAAATTACAACAATGAAGATTATACACGACATTAAATTACACACCGGCATATGCGTGCTGAAACGAATCTGTGTGGAACAGAACGCAGCCTACACTTTTCGCAAAACGGTATAATTTCCTAAATGAACGTCGAGGCAATGCGGTACCGTTTCTAGCTCGCACCTCTGACCTAGGCTAGCACGCCTCCGCAGACTCTAGCTTTTAATTCACCTTTTAAAGTCATTACTAGCATAATCAGACTTTTAATTAACGTCTTATAATGACGATACAATAAAAATAATTAAATTGTAATATTACGGCGTATAATCGATATATGAAATTGAATGAGAATTGAACACAGTACATTAAGTGGTAGAATAGTCATGACGATAAAAATATCACTAGTAATTTATTTAACTGTTTAAAAGGAATAAATGGGGTGCAAAAAGCTTACCAACATTGTTAAAAAACCTACAATTGCTAATTTGAAATACTGCATTTTAATCAAGCGGTCGTATTATTTTTGGACTTGTACCAAATTTATTCCAATATAGTATATGCAGTAGTCTACTAATAGTTTAAAGCTGAGGAGTTTGTTTGTTTAAACGTGCTTACATCAGGAAGTAGTCCGTTTTGAGAAATATTATTGTGTTAGATAGACCAATGAAATGAAATGAAGTGAAATGAAATGAATACACATTATAGTAAATTAACATAGAACATAGATAAAAAGCACAAAAAAAGATGGTAATAATGGTGATAATGGCGGCCTTATGGCTACATAGCCATCTCTTCCAGGCATCGTTCTCATTTTGAGAAGTGAAACTAAATGCTATAGGAGCGAAATGTAGTATAGCTACGTATAACAAATTGGAAATTGTCAAAAATAGTTATCAATCATCGTTAGCAATCATTAGAATGCGCTGTAAAATTAAATTTTATAATTCGAATGCGCGTCATCTCTGACGTAAGCAACTAAAAAATTATCAATCGAGCATTTGTGAATAAAATCAAAGAACCACCGTAACTAATTAACCAAACAACAGAAAAAAAATTGTCTATGGTATCCATTGACAACTTTCTCAAAAGTAACGCGAATAAATCATAAAGTATAACAAAAATGTATTGTGCGTGTACCTGGCTTTCGTGGAATAGAGAAAAAACGCTTTGTGAAGCTTCCGGGCAATATGTACTTTCCCCAAAGACAATTTTGTGAATACGCTTTTTCATGCCGCGTGCATTTCTTCTGCTAGTCTGCATTGAGGTGTTTTAAATACTTATATATTTTTTGATTTTGTTTTAAAACACGATTTTCAAAATAGCGTTTCATGGTATCTTACTGGCTTTTCGTCCATGTTTTTTTTTATGGTAAATCCTCCGGGAATAGTATGATATTTCGAGATAAATGTAAGCAAAAATAAATAAATAAATTATTGGTACATTGGATAAAGCGTAAAGACGTCACAAACAGACTAAATTTTGCACTAAATGTCTAAAATATTAGTCAATATTTTATGTGATTCATTGAACAATCGGATATTATGTGTTTATAAGCCTATGACTAGATATTGCTTTATAAATCATAACCATAAAATGATAACCACATTAAAACCTTCAGAATATTACATTTTACTATTAATAAGATAAGTAAGTATTGAAAACGAAGTGAAGAATTTAATTATCCTTCTGTTGCTTTAACTGGTTTGAGTTATAAAGAGGAATAATCAAAATTGTACGTATACAGTTAACATCGAAATTACAATACTCTTTTCAACATCAAGATGAAGGGGCTTAAAGAATTGGAGCTAATAATCACTTCGAATGTAAGTTGTTACTGAGGGACTGTATTGAAGAGGAGATGATTACATACAGTTTATCTACTTCGTCAGAAG
>LQNK01000712.1:111914-126472 GCA_001586405.1 Phoebis sennae
GTGCGAGGGGAGGCGGTGTGGCGCGACAGCTGCGCGCGCGACTCTCTCCCCGCGCCGCCGCACTCGGCCGTCGACCGCCGAACCGATAACTTGTGTGTCGTGCGCGCATACGACGCGACGAAATCGTGCGCGAGTTCACTAAGTTTACAAGAAGCCGTCAACATTCAAGAGCAGCTAGTAAGAGGCCCGTGTGGCTGGGCGGTGACCGGTGCTATATTCTGTCGAGCGATATTGCACCAGTCCCGGCCTATCCAAGCGGGCCCGGCCTTCGAAGACCGCTACTCAGCATCCGAGGCGCGCGATCCCGTTACCCGGCCGGTCGTTCACAGCGGTGGCCTCGCTTAGGACGTGATTCGGTGTAAACGTTTGTGCCTTCTATCAAATTGCACCAATCCCGGCCTGCATGCGGTCCCGAGTGTTGTGCTAGATCAAGTTTGCACGTGGCATTTTGTGACACAGGTAACATCTCTTTGTGCTGTCAATTCTGCCAGTTTGAATTTAGGCCAGTAACAATTTTCACCATTTGAAAAGAAGAATTCCAAATTCGAAGGTAGATCGAAGTAGTTGATGGAAAGTTCGTTTTAACGATTCATTTAACATTTTATGTGAATTTGGTTCAGGTTGACTGAATCGAAGTAGACGGCACAGACCGGTTTCCATCGTAAATTGTATCACATATAGCTCGATATATGTAGCTCATAACACTGCCGAAATGAAGGACACGATTTAGATTTAAAAGTTTAATATAATTTGTTGGGAATTCAACAGCTGATTTCTTTGTTTGCTGAAATGCAACAAAGCAAGTTAATAAAATATTCGCAACGCACAGTACAATACGTCCAATGTATTCAATGTTGGAATTAGCAAATTCTTTCGTCATTGTCGCAATGTGTACCTACATATATTATCGTAATATCTGAGTAGAAGGCATCCTGAATCAAGCGGAAATATGATTCACCGCGGCTAAGAAGTATACAACCGTTATGATTTAAATTACTACAGCTGTCATAGCACGAATTGCGGTACCTACATAACTACCTTATCCAAAGATCGACGATCTTGGCGCCAAAACGGTATTATGAAACTTGTTGTGCGGCCATTATGAGCAATGCATATTTCAACTCAACAAATTATGATCTATAATGTTGCACTTTTTCATCATTTTCTAAGAATTTTTACAACAACGAATTTTTTATACTGTTCACAGCAGTTTCTTTTTAATTTCGTTTGTCGCCGTAATTATTGTTTCTTTCTTTCACGTGGTAATATTTTTTTATTTGTAATCTCGAAATAATATTTTTGAATAGTCGTTGAAAAACTACCTGCATTCTTTGTTCAAAATTTTAGTGGCCATATTGTTTCAATTTTTAAAAATCGAAACAAAGGAAAATGACCATCGGTATTTATTATGTAGGTGTGTTGGATATTGGCATTTCCTTGCTTTTTCAAGGCGTTTACCTATAGGCTGTAGATATTATTGTTGATTTTAGATTGCGTTGTCACAGCTGGCTATCGAGATAAAACGTTATGTACCATGTATTAGAATATTGCATCGTAGCAAAAATTCAATCGATATTTTTGACAATGACGTTTTAAAAGCGTATTTAAATAAAAAAAAGTTTGCTTTTTCTGCTGTGGTCTATTGCGCCGGTTAGCCATGTCGGTCATTCGTCGGTAAATAAATGAAAATCATGTAACAGTAATAATATAAGGTCAAATAACTGGATCTATAGTTACATACGAAATGAATGGCGAGTACAGTTTTTGGTGATGGTTATTTAGTTATAAAGTTAAAACGACCCGTAGATATCACTGAAGTTTTAATGTATTTACGTCAATAACCATTTAATATTCACATAACATTACTGAACTGGAATCAACTTTAACCAAATTTAATATGGTGTAATTTGCATCTGAATCATCATTAGACATCTCAACAGCATCTTATTTAATTGTACTTGGCTGGACTTGTATTTAATTTATTTGTAAAAAACACTTCACTCAGTTATTTTGCTATGGTGTTCGAAACCGGTCTAATTTGCGAATAAATCTATACATATACTATATAAAACAAACACGGGTTTGTTATAACACTTATTACTCGAGATCTGCTGAACCAATTTGGCCGAAAATTCGTAGGGAGATAGATTAGGACTAGGAGAATGACATAGAAGACTTTTAATCCCGTAAATCCCACGAAATCAGGGTATATGCCGGGTGAAACCGCGGGATACAGCTAGTAAATATAGTGTAGAAAATAAGTAACTGTGGAACGAAGTGAAGTGTTTTTTTTTTCAAAAAATCGAGATGCAGTTTCGTCAAGAGTTAACACAAAATGTAAAGTATCAATGGAATATGTACATGTGCTGTAATAAATATTCAGTGTAATTAATTTGTAATTTTTCATACGAAATAAGTTTCCTATTTTGTTTATTTGATAGCAGAAAGAGCTATCAGATTTATGATTGATCACCTTATTTATTATCCACGATAAAAATACAACTTCATTTTGACGATCATTTATTTCGCTTGAACGATTCACAAAATATGTTTACTGTAAGTTCAATGCTTCGATTACGGTCCATTGATCTTGACTCTTTTTGAACTAATTAAAAGAATACATGCGATATTTTTTGTTCCTTTTACAAAATCCCAAAACTTTTTGAACGAATTTTGTATCCTTGATTAAAAAAAAGCTAGCTTTATAATTCGAATGTTTTTTATTTTTATTTTTGGTGTAGTTTTGTCGTTGCTGCCTTATTTAAATATACAATTAAGCACGATAGTTAATTCATATCTAAATCGAAAAAATAATGTGAATTTTAAATTAATTTGCATTTTTTAACATAATTTATGCATATTGCTCAGATATTTTATAGTAATTAATTCATAATAATCAATCTGAACCAAATTCTATCAACATTAATAGATCTATATAAGATGTGGTTTCTAAACGTAAAATAAGTTTACAATGATGAATTTAATAATTATTCTAGATTATTTTAATTATGCGGCACACATGAGGCATTAATTGACTAAAAAAACTTTGTAAGGATATCGTTTTACAAAATTTCGTACTAGCTGCGATTTTTTAAATTAAATATTATTAAATTTCTTTTTCAGAATATCCTAATTGTACTTTGTGCCACGAGTAATGGCACAAAGTACATATAGCTATACAATATTTTGGCCTATAAAATATATTGTTATTTTTGTTTTTTGTAATATCTCTCAAAATTTTACAAACTGACCTACGACGTTTTCTATCGCACTTTAGGCGTCTAACGGGCGCACGCATGTAGAATATATTCGGCCGAATACAAATATGTAGCTAAAAAGATGCCGAATATACCGAATAACAAATAAATATTTGGCGCATATCTAACCATAATCTATGCATTATTGAAATGGGTTGGGAAAACATTGTTGTATTAGCTTCCCGCCAGCCGATTCTATCGCGTGGTCTAATAGAACATTTATAGTTCTTAATAATGATGTTTCATGAAAGGGGAATAAATTTTTTTATAATTTTATCTCCCAAAAAAAATCCTATTTTATTTTAAAAAGAGCTGTCAACAACACCCCGTTTACGTTACGTTTATGTTCTTATTTTTTTGTCTCTAGCGTATGAACTCCACCTCTATGGTTTTCAAATCTAAAAGTTGACCCTGATTAGAAGAAAACTAGTAGATACGCGATTGACCCTGATAAAAGAGATAAACAGAAAAATTATTCACCTAACCAATGTCTGGAATCTATAAAACATCCATAGTATGCTCGTTCTGCCTAATGTTTTTTTTTATATGAATAAACATTGTCACTATAACCAAGCGATGAACATTAATTCATTTGAAAATTAATAAAAAAATACGATTACAACTTACAAAACCCATATATCGGAAATATTACGCTTAAGTTGACAAAACAAGAATAAATATACAAACGTCTAATAAATTATAGCTATTTTCTCTATGGTAACAGTTAAAATAGTGTAATGGGAAAAAAATAATAACTCACAAGTTCTAAAATTGTCAGTTAAAACGGAATAATAATTAATAAATGAATAATGTTCTAATAAAAATAATTTCAAATTTAAATGATTCATGTTTACCATACATATCGGTTGACTTTGGTTTTTCAAATGTTTGTCGAAAGTATAAGATACTTTATTTTTCATAATATATTTTGAAAAATTTGTTACAAATTTATAAAACATTCGTTTCAATCGGAAGTACCTTCCGCGTCCATTCCTTCATTTTCCTTATCAATAATTTTCTTATCTATTCTAATTTCTTGAGGTCACACCTGGGGCGCCACCTGGGCGTAACGGGCTGGACACTTAACATGAGGCGACCTCATGCTTTGTTTATTGTACCATAAAAGTTAAATAGAAAGGAAAAGTTTATTTTTTATTAATTTATATACTTTAATTCAATTTTATATTATAATGTAAAGATATGTTATATCCATAGAAGACAATCGTGAAAAAATGCGACCATCAATGACAATGTCGTCTTTCGACAATCACTTCATAGTTGAATTTAAAACTCTTTATTTTAGATTTCCCGCCTATGATATGATACCTCCTTTTATATTTTTATTTGGAGAATGGGTCGTGCATTTTCTAAATACATACGAAGGCATTTGATAGCTTTCTGTCGTAACCAAGCCACCGTTGATAATATAACAATACGCAGAGGAAAATACATCAATAGCAAACAAAATGTTATTTTTGGTCAATATTAATAAGAATACATAATCTGTAATGTGAATTATATTGTACAAAGCATACATTTTCATAAAATTTAAATCGAACTGTAATAGTGCTATACCATCGTAAATCTTGGTTTCTTCATGATGTGCCAATCAAAAAAAAAAACTGGAACACTTTGCCTACGCATTTAAAAAGGGCTCCTAATTTGGTTTCTTTTAAAAAAAATGGTAAAGGACCATTACATTAGTTTTTAGTTGTGTTGTATTTGCGTATAATATTTGCTGTTAGCTTTGTGTATTGATTATGTGTTTTGTTTTGTAATTTTTGATTTGTGTACACTCTTCCCTTCTTATAACTGTATTATAATTTCTCTTCTGCAGGGTTGCTTGGAAGAAATCGCTAACGAGCGATTAAGCCGCCCTTTGCATTGTGTATGTCTTAATGTATGTCAGTTTTGTATTTCTTATTATTTGTATTGTATTGATGTGCCATAGTCTACCATGGAAATAGCTGGCCAATTGAATTCAGCTCTCACTGGCCACTACAGATCACCAATTAGATAGATCAATAAGTGTGCACTAGAATATCTCAGGCAAAGTTCGCAAGCCTGATGAGCTTGGCTACCATGGCCAAAAAGTAATTGTTTTAATTTTCTTTTTTTTATAATCAATAAAATAATACTTTTATAGACTAGTATAAGATATAAGATAATATTATGGAAGAAGTGTGTGAATATTGTAATGGTATACGATTGGACATTAAATTTCATGACAGTTTATGCATTTATAAACAATACATTAGTCACATTACAGATTGTTTTTTTATTAATATTAACCAATAAAACATTCATTATGATTTATCGGACTTCGAGTTTGGACGTAACATAAAAAAAATAAGTCTTAAATCTAATTCAAACTGCAATTTTTTTAGCCCTAAGAAAAACCATTAGGTTTTTAATCTAGCTGACCGACTCCGCCTAATACATTTTTTAAAGCCACAGACTATCAAATCTGATTTCAAAATGTTACTCAATACTAAACTTGAAATAAATATATTTTTTTCATCCATTGTCTACATAAATATTTTATAATAATAATATTATCTATTGGTAAAAAATACAAGTATTTTATAAAGTAACTCATAAGGAATATTTATAAAAAAATATGAAAATCAAATAAGATTGACGGTCGCAGTATAAAAAATTGGGCAGGGTCAACATTTTTGAAAAATCTACAAAATCCTCAATATCTCAACAGTGATATTTTATATGACCTAAACATATTTCGGGTCTTTTTGATAGATTATTAGCTCAGCTATCATCCCCTAAGAGATGCTTCACTCATTACGAGACTTGTAGAGTACTTTTTATCGATGTCTAAACGGACGACGTCGCGTGCGACGGCTGTATAAATGTTTCTATGTAATATGCCATTGTCGTATGCGTACGTTGCTTGTATATGTAATTTTTGTGAAAGTTTGTGCCTTTATGGTGTGGTGTTTTTTGTTGTAGTGACGTAACAAATATCCTGAATTGTTTCTATTTCTGACACGGCATTACTGAAATTTTTGTGTTAATAATGTATTCCGAGAGATAGGACCATTTCTGGGGAGGTGTTTGAGGCAAGCTGAAAATTTAACTCAGAATGCACCGCTACTCACCAGCTAGGTCTGCAGTTCCATGTCGGGGTATAAAAGAAGAGGCATCATAAGTTTTCAGCTTGCCTCAAACACCTCTCCAAAAATGGGTCTAGCTCTCGGGCGAATTTGTTTGTTAAAATAGTCAATTAATGTTATTTATTGTGTAATATTGTTAATGTAGGTATGTCAAAATAAATGTTTTTCTTATTTCTATTTAAATTTTTAGAATTTAGGTTGTTTTTGTGAAATTTATATTAAATGGCAAGTTTGTGTTTCGGTCCACGGTGGCCAGCGCAAATAAACATTACTATTTGTAATTGATGGGTGGTACATTAATAAAAATAAATAATTTACGTGATAATTTTGTACAGATGTTTTTTATTTTTAATTGAAAGCGGTCCAGAAGTTGTGGTAATACGTCACAAATCTTCACGCAAAAATACAAATGTGTTCCACTTTATAATCCTACTATATTATAAATGCAAAATTTTGTGAGGATGTATGATGTATGTATGTTTCGTTACTCTGTCATGCAAAAACTACTCAACTAATTATGATGAAACTTGGTATACATTTAGCTAAGGGTTCCGAATTACATATAGGCTACTTTTAATCCCGGAGTTGCCACGGGATCAGAAGTTACGATTGACGCGGCTAGTATTAATACAGATGTACTTACGATTTGTAATTTTAATATAAATATACTAATAGATATTATTTGGGGTTTGCAGGGTGCAAGTTAAAAGTAAATAAGTTTCTGGATAAAAGTGAAGTGTCTCGCTCCGCTGGTTCTGTGTCAAGGTTGCGAGCGAAGCGAAGCAAGACGAGAGCAAATAGCGTATGTCACTAATTAACATTTTTATTGAATGTTTGTTTACAACTGGAACTTAAAATTATGTTCTCTTCCTATTATTATGTCTAAGACAACCAAAACCATGTCATGATGATTGAATTTTGACTTTAATTGGGACTTGTATAACGTACTTACCCAGTTTGTTTTTTTACTTTTTATTTAGTACAAAATTCAAAACGTATATTCAATCACTTCATGTGTTTGTTTAAATATTTTATTTGTCAGGAGCTTTAAGCTTACGCCTTTTTGTTTTTATATTTTGAAATAAATTTGTTTTTTCTTTTTAATTGTTAAGAATATGTGGAGCTGATAAGTAACAAATCGAATAATTTTTAATAAATAAAGAATAAAAAAATGTTTATAAATATTATGTATTATCATTGAATACATTTGGTATCGAGATAAGCTGAGCGGTAAAGTACTGCAACCGGCAATTAACGCATAGTTAACAAAACAAACAGTACTTCCACGAGTTATCAATGTTCCGGATTGATGCACTGTATAAATGTACTCTATGGCAAGTCTGTCGAACTTACACTGCGCAATCGTAAGGTATTGAATTAAAGACTTTTTACACTATTTCCACTATTTATTTTAAAGCATTATTTAATTACATCTGGTTTCGAGAATTCATCATCGGGTTCTACCTGTATTTCAATACTTAAAATGCATTTCCACCAAGAAGTCACAATACAATCTATCAATTATACATTTATTTAGGTTTGTTTTCTTTATTTAAGTTTAAAAACATTTATTTGAATTTCGAATTATAATAAGTAGCATCATCCAAGCCTTAAAAAGGCTTATCGGATGACAATAATTAATCATAGTACACTATTTAAGTTGTAACACTTTAAACAAAAATTTTACAATTAACATAAACCAAATAAATCGAGACCCTTATAACATTCGGGTAGAAACCAGTTTAATATAATTTACACATATTCGTATTTTTATGAATCTAGTGACATAAAATACGTTTTAATTTATTATTAGACTTGGCTTTTCCATATATTTAGTTTTAGTATACTATAAATATATTTGTTTAAAATAATATTTATTGAATATTGCTGCATGTTTATTGTTTTTGTATTCTACTTAGGGTTGCCAACTTGACACTTGCCAGATACAGTCTGATCATTTCCTGAGCATTTGGGGGACCACGAACGAAATCTGGTCCTTTCTAATTCCTTCGGTCACTTAATAAAAAAAAAAATAATAGCAAAGTTTTTTTTTTAACTGGACACGGGACAACGCCCTAAATTGCTAGTCAATTTTGTCTATTTGGCATCCCTAATTATTTGTGTTTTGTTAAGTTTGTGAAGATTTGTACTACAAAACAATATTTCGATAAATCCTGTATTTGTGTACGTACTTATATTTTGTTAAAGATACTTGTGTGTACTTAATAAATAAAAAATTACACAAATTGTAGTTTTACTTTCATAATTTTTTCCCTGCATTATCCTTTATATTGCCTTTTGCCAGATAGATTCTCATACAATTATTTATGTGATTTAGATGATACAATATTTCTAAAGCGAAATAACACTTAAGTTCGCCAGGAGGGGGGGAGACTGCCCCTTTGATTCGAAAAAAAAAATAAAATAGAGAAATGTGCTCTCAAATTTAACTACCTTAAATTAGTACTTTTTAATAAGGATGTATCATCTTGCGCCCCACCTAAGCCACGCTTATATGATATGATTACGAAATTCAGAAACAAAATAGGCCGATGTAAGCCATTACGTCATAATTTAGTTATTAATAATTCAATCGATATAATTATCCGACACAATAGCATTATATGATAAGCATGTAGTGACTAAATATAGAACAATGTGCTGTTCATAGCGTTCTAGTAAATTTAATGATAAAAATTGAGTGCGACTCGCAACTTATTTTAGTTTTTTATAGCGTTTTAGTTTAGGTATTGTAATTATATTCCGAGGCTTAGGACCATTTTTAGTGTCTGTGCAAGCTGAAACTTATTATAATAAGAAAGGCATCATACAAGTTTTCACCCCGACATGCAGTTGTAAACTGGCTGTTGAGTAACAGGGCTAACACCGAAAATTAAAAAAAAAAAAATTTATATATAATATATTTGAGTGAACATGGAATTATTAAGATGTTCTTGAAAAAAAAGATTAGCCAGACATTGCAACTTGTCAGGCGCGTTTGGAAAAAATTTGCAAAAACAATCTACGCTAACATTAAAAGGGGAAAGCTTTGTTTATTTGTAATTAATAGGCTCAAAAGCTTCTGGACCGATTTTAAAAATTCTTTCACCATTCAAAAGCTACATTATCTACGAGTAACATAGGCTAGATGTAACAGACAAGTTTTCAGGGAGAGGAATGGGATGGGAATACAGGGATACAGGCCTCCAGGCTTACTCACCGTGCAATATTGCTTTACGCCGATCTTCTGCTGGGGGGCTGGTAATTTCAACGGTGCGAGATCCCACTCTGTTATTGCTGAAGATGTTATGCAGCAAAATTACCCTGTGTTGCATCTTACGACACCCACGGGTAGAAATGGGGTGGCGACGTATTCTAACCAGCCACACGGATAAAAGTAAGGAGAGTGTATAACATAATTATTAAATAATGCAAGCGCTACATTAATATCATTACATATTTTTATTTTTAACCGATTTTGTAATTAATAAAAAATATTTTTAAGCATAAAAATTTTAAATCATGTAAATATTTTTAAGCGAAATTTTTATTAATTTTATAACTAGCATCACTCTTCTTGTCCGCGGCCTCGCAAAGATTTTCGACCGGAGCCTCGCAGCCACCCAGGGAGTCCAATGAGTGAGGTAGCCACTGCCTAGTACGACATTTTTTTGTGATTTTTGTGTGTGAAATGAGGAATAAATAATCATAAAATGAAACTTTGTTTTATTCCAAGATCATTTATTAACACAAAATAAATATTTATGTATAAGAAGAAAATAATCTTATATTTATATACAATGAGATACGAGTTCTCAAAATGTAAAGTTTTTTGGAAATTTTTGGAGTATATTCAAACAATGAACACATAATTTCTACAACATAATATCAAATCGCAAGATAAGTACATTCTTTTAAATAAATTATAAAATACATCAATTACATGATATACGCCCAAGTAAGCAAAAAAAACTAAGTAGCATGGTGACAATACGTAATCTATACATATAATAAAACAGTAACCGAACCATTTCTGTACATTGAATATTTTTCAAAAAGAGTAATTGATATGCAATATGTATGTTCTATAGATACCAAAACCATGGTTAAAATTTTTTTTTCTGTTTGTCTGTTTATCTGTTTGTATGTGCGTCAATCACGTAATAACCACTGGGCAGATTTTTATAAAATTTCATATGCTGATAGACCAATATTAGGTGCAACTTATAGGCTACATTTTATTTAAAAAAATATATTTTTGGGGTGGCTCTCCATACATGTAAATAAATATTTTTTGAGATATATGCTTCTAAAGTCGTGAAAATCTCATACCACGTGACAATGTGAGATTTTGGTTAAGTTGCGGACATGCCTTTTTATACTCTTAACGTATAGATTAACACGTTAAAACACTCAATGAATCCTCAAAAACTTTCAAAAAATAACTAACGCCCTGCCCACGGCTTCACTCGCGTGGGCTTCGATTTTCTGTATTTTTAAAGAAGCGCGCGCTCTGTGAGATTTTGGTCACACCTATTTCCATAGAAAATTATAAAAAAAACTATAGACATGCGTATATATTACTGGTCCTGCGATCGTAATTTTTTAAACTTTTGTTGTGCTCCTCTAAAAATACAGAAATTAGTAGCCCACGCGTGCGAAGCCGCGGGCGGAAATCTAGTAAATAAATAAATAAGTATGAATGTATATCCGAGTGGAATCTTGCAACTGAATTTTGAGCTACTTATCTTAAATCGATTAACGAATAAAAAAGTAATTAATTTACATAAAACAAAGGGAGTAAAATATTTCAAAAAATAACTATGAAAAATTTATAGTGGTGTGGAAATTAGAAAACAATGTTTGAAATGAAAACAAAGTATAAAACAGGAGAAATAAGACGTTTAAACTAAAAGAGAATAGTATTAAAAACAATCAGTCAAATTTACTGCATGATTCACATTATCAACAACTCATTTCGACCTAAACTCCCGAAGGGGAGGTCCATTCCTATAGTGACGTCACATCCGCCATCTTGGGTAAAACCATAGGCAATATGTACTAATAATAGACAATATTAACAAATGGCATCAAAACGAATAGATTTTTATTCACATATCGATTCTTAGTGACGTCACAGCCGCCATCTTGGAGTGAACCTAAGAATCCCTATCATCATAAAAGTGCTCAAACATCTGTAATCACTCCTGTGTTAAATTAACAACATCATTCGGAATACTTTTATTAACATATCGTCTTTTCGTCCTCATTCTCCCCGCAGCTACGCTATCGAACACCCATTTAGACCCAACCTCCCCTTTATTCATCCCTATAGTGACGTCACACCCGCCATCTTGGATAGAACCATAGGCTACAATAATAACAAATGGCACCAGAACGAATAGCTTTTTATTCACATATCCATTCTTATAAACGTCACAACCATCTTGGAGTGAACCCAAGGAAATCCTATCACAAAAACATCATATTTATCACTCCTGCGTTAAATTAACAACATCATTCGGAATACTTTTATTAACATATCGCCTTGTCGTCCTCACTCTCCCCGCAGCTACGCTATCAAACACCCATTTGGACCCAACCTCCCCTTCATCCATGCCTATCGTGACGTCACAGCCGCCATCTTGGATAACCGCGCCACAGAGTGTCAAGAGCTGTGTAATGGCGGGCTTTTGGAACGCGTTCTGTTTGATGTGGACTTTGATACCGTTGAATACGTCGTACGCGTATTCAGAACGCATGCGGCCTAGAGCTGACCGTTCAACGCGGGCTTTCTGAAATGGACAAATAAATTAAATCACTCATGTTTTGTAAGATTTCATGCAAAATTGTTTGCCTTTTTTGCTCATTTGAGTAACAAACATCCAAACATATATTCTCCAAACATCTAATCATTTTGTCAATACCTATTAAATGTAAAGTTAAGATAAATCTGAATTGATGTAATAAATGCAAAAGTAACTGTCTGTCTGTTTCTTTTTCATGCTTAAACAACTGAATCGATTTGGATGAAATTTGTGTGATCTAAGAAAGAACACATGAAGTTTTTATTTTGGAAATCGCACAGGCACGGAAAATATACGCGGATGAAGTCACGGAGCATAGCTAAGAGAAACATTTAAAACTAGCCTATAATGTAGCTTTCGAATGGTGAAAACAACTGAATCGATTTGGATGAAATTTGTGTGATCTAAGAAAGAACACATGAAGTTTTTATTTTGGAAATCGCACAGGCACGGAAAATATACGCGGATGAAGTCACGGAGCATAGCTAAGAGAAACATTTAAAACTAGCCTATAATGTAGCTTTCGAATGGTGAAAGAATTTTTAAAAACAAACAAACAAAGATTATCACTTTATAATGTTATTTTAGGTTTAGATAAAAAGATTTCAATTTTAGGTTTAGTAACAATAGTTATATTATAAAACTATATGTATGTTAGTCTGTAAGGTATTTATTGTTTATGATATAAATAAAATCACGGAATAGAAAAAACAAGTGGAAGTGCCCTAGTGCTTCTTTAGTATGAGAACCAATGTCGCCAAACTCACACATTGACAAATTAAATCGTACAATGCATACAAAAGAAGTAATGTCAAAAATTGACAAAAAAACACTTCGGTTGAAAATCGTATTTATTGTTATTTAAAATGAAGTCTTTTTGTATGTTAGTAAGGTAGTAATTAGTTTATCTGTTGAATCAATTTTCGACCTAGAAAAAAGGTAAAACTATTCATCGCTAGAGGGCGATATTATAAATTCATTAAATTTTGATCTCTAACACCTTTTAAATAAATGTTATATTTCCGGTACAACCGTTTGACACTCAGTTGTCATTTTGCTACTCACCCAGTGATTGATCGTATCGATAACTACATGTCGATGTTAGTTAAATTTCCACTATGACCGAACAATAATTAAACATAAATTTAAGAACTCCAAGAGGAGGAAGTCGTCCTAACTGATTCCTTAATTAATTTGTATAATAAATTAATATATATTTGAATACTACTTATTTTCAAATTGTTTTTGTGGTTTGCAGTGTTACATTTTATACGATGGTTTAAAATGCTTCGTATGCGAGTTCAATACTCTTTTAGCTGATTGTATTAAATTCAAATATTGTTTTTACATTATTAAATTCACTTATTTATCGATATCAACAAATTTGTCACATCCCTCATCGAAGCTTCTAGAACTTATATCATTTGATTTAGGTACGTATTAAAGTCAATTATATACTTTAAGTCAACTGCATAAGGTATTTTTTAATTTGAAAAAATATACGAATTTGTGATTTTCACAATAATTTACATTTTATTGTATTATAACAAACTTTTATATTTGCCGGTGATAAGATACATCGCCATGAGACTTATTTATAATGCTGGATCGTTTTTACAATTTATAATTGCGGAATAACGCCTGATTTCACTATATTATATCTGAAGTCGAGACGTTATGTCACATCAAGTAGCGAATAACGACTGGACCGATGTTGTACTAATGTACAAAGTTAAAAGTCGCAGGCTAGAGCAGCAGGGCACTTCCACTTGTTTTTTCTATTCCGTGAATAAAATAAATAAATATTCCTGGACATTTAACACAACGCCATCTAGTCCCAAACTAAGCAAAGCTTGTACTATGGAAACTAGATAACTGATAGACATACTTAAGCATAATTTTTTTTATACAATATGGGTCCGTACAAATTTTGTATGTTACCTGAAATAAATAATAATAATAATAATATAAGATTCATTCACCTGTGATATCTTCAACAAATGTGGTACCTCATAACCAAAATGCGGTACCCACTTTCCCTCCTTAGCGGAATCGATCGCCCACCTCGCATACAACACTCTGCAACCCCGCGCCGCTCCCAGCAACGCATTCACCGTTCTGTAAACATTATACAGGGTGTATTTTTGAAATGGGCATTTAAATTTAATTATAAAATTTTTGGCTTCCAGTATCACGACTGATTCTCCGATACAAATAACTAATTTAATTAAGAAAACTGGCAATGTCTTATTCATATTTACTAGAAGCTCGCCCCGACGCTTTGTAATGTAGACAAGACCTGTCATTTGATACCTTACTCGGCTATGTTCATATGAAAATCCTATTAGCCTATTCCACCCCCC